>CAUYRT010018125.1:0-16254 GCA_963574885.1 Lepilemur ruficaudatus
TTTTCCTCTGTAGGTTACCTGCTGCCTTCACCTTACAGCCTGTAGGAGTGCCTCTTTTGTGTTTATTTTGGCCAGTCTGATGACTATGTGTCATGGTGTCTTCCTGTTTGCAATCAATCTCCCCAGGAGTCCTTTGAGCTTCTTATACCTGGATATCTAAATTTCTAGCAAGGCCAGGGAATTTTTTCTCCATTATTTCTGCAAATAGGTTATCCAACCCTTGTCTATTTTCTTCTTTGCCTTCAGGAATCTGATTCTTGTGTTAGGCCTTTTTATATAATCCCACATATCTTGTAGGCTTTGCTCTTTTCTCTTATTTATCTTCTCTATCCCTGTCACTGACTTGTTTAATTGAAAGATGTTATCTTCAAACCCTAAGATTCTGTCTTCTGCTTAATCTAACCTATTCTTGAGGCTCTCCACTGTGTTTTGTAATTCATTGAATAAAGTTTTCATTTCCAGAAGTTCTGTGTGATTTTTCTTTAATATTTCAATTTATTTACTGAATTTTTCATTCATTTTTTATTTCAATTTATTTTTAATATTTCAATTTCTCTACTGAATTTTTAATTCATTTTTTGGTGTGATTTCTTTGTGTTGGGTTTCCATTTTATCTTACATTTCATTGAGTTTTCTTACAATCCATGTTCAAAATTCTTCATCTGTCATGTCATTTCAGTGTTCTGATTTTGGTTGGTATCCATTGCTAGAGAGCTGGTGTTCCCTTTTGGGGGTGTCCTTTCGGTTGGATTCTTCATACTTCTGGAGTTCTTTCACTGATTCCTTCCCATCTGGAGCAGCCGTTGCTTCTTATCTTTGGATTTTCATTTAGATAACATAGCTGAAAAAATTCTTATGCATTAGCTCACTCAGAACAAATTATGAACAAGAAAGATACAAGAAAGAAAATTTAAGATTATTTTAAATAGATGGGTGGGAAATAGAATAATAAGGAAAGTGGATTAAGAAGTAATGGTCAAAGAAATAAAAATCTAAGTGGAAATAGTCTCTTGATTATTAATGGAAAACATAATTTTTGGAGAACAAGAAGGGTTTGAACAAGATGGTTTAAGAGTATCCAATGCTAAGTTCAGTAAGGCCTGCCTAGGGACTATTTCTTGAATTTGAATATTTCATAATCATTTTTGAGCTTAGAGGAACAGATTCAGTAAAGCTAGAAGAGAAGAAGGCAAATAGCAGTGAATTATGATAAAAGCAGAGATGTATATTTCATATTGTGGAAACTAGGAAGAGAAATCAGGAGGAAAGAGAACAGATGATAAGTAGAAGTTGATCATAGTATTATAACAGGGTCATTTGTGTGTGTGTATTTACATATGGAGTGTGTGTGTATTTACATATGGAGTGTGTGTGTGTGTGTGTGTGTGTGTGTGTAGTGAGAGGTCTGAGCATAGCATATGTTGAGGAGAAAGTCCATAGAGCAGAAACTATATACTCAAGTAGAGAAGGAATGATTAAAAGAAGACCATACCTGACAGCCAATGGTGGGGTTGGAGTGTTTTTACGTAAAAACATTTATGCCTATTCATATGACAGATGTTGGACAACTGATTTTTATGCTGATTATGAATTTGTGCACATCACCTGCCTACCATAACCAAAATATTGGGTCCATTACCATCATTTCATGTATCCAAAACTAAATGGGTAAAACATCTACTGATAACTGCATAATGAGCAACATTTTATTATTATGAAATAGCAACATGGCAGTTTTTAAATTTCCATTTCAAATAATTTTATTTATATTTTATTTTCTTCATGGATATCCTCACCCTTTCCAGGAAGTAGTGATAGATCTGTGAAGGATAAGAAAATGTCTCCATTCTAAATAATGCTGTTCAATTAAGTGTCAATGTTTGTTTTGATATGAATGCAATCTTAGAGCCACACAATTTTGTTTGATATCTATCATCAATGTTTGCTCAGACTTTAGTTCTCATCTGTTTTTAATTTGTGTTCAAAGGAAAAATAAGTCTCTCTATATATTCTATATGACTGTTACAACCATATTCCCTATAGCAGCCATCCCCAACCTTTTTGGCACCAGGAACCAGTTTCATGGAAGACAATGTTTCCATGGACCAAGGGGTGAAGGGAGTGGGGGAGAGATGGTTTCAGGATGATTTAAGCACATTACTTTTATTGTGCAGTCAAACCTCTCTGCTGAAGATAATCTGTATTTGCAGCTTCTCTCTAGCCATAGAATCACTGTCTCAGCTCCACCTCAGATCATCAGGCATTAGATTCTCAGAAGGTGTGTGCAACCTAGATTCCTCACATGCACAGTTTACAACAGGGTTTGTGCTCCTATGAGAATCTAATGCCACCACTGATCTGACAGTGTTAGAGCTTATGCAATGATGTGAGTGATGGGGAGCAGCTGTAAATACAGACGAAGCTTCACTTGCTCCTAGGACACTCACCTCCTGATTCCTAACAGGCCACAGGCCCTGGTATCGGGGCCCAGGGGTTAGGACCCACAGCCCTTGAGAATATATGTCTATTTGTTATTAAATATTTTATAAATAGCATTAAAGATGATGTCTCTTGGTTACTAAACTTGTTTCAGACATGACTTTCCTTTATCAGTTAATTAGTATGACTTATCTTCCATACATTACACCTAGAAATTTGTCTTCACATAACATACATGTAATTTAATACAGAACGATAGAGTTAAGAACTAATTTTTATCTTGTGACCTGTATAGACTTCTGAACCCAATTATCTCAGTGTGAAATGTTAAGAACATATTAAGAAACTCCTTAGGAATACCATATATAAGTAATTATAAATGAAATATCTGCAATGGTGTTAAACCTGTAAAATATAACTCTTCAACATGTAGTTATTTTCATTACTACTTTTGTTTGGAGAAATAGAGGTTATTTTTGAGATCAATGCAGTAAGATGCTTTATATAAATGATCAGTGTGAAAAAGTATTATGAAAATCATTGCCCAAAGAAGTAAAAAATGACCAAGAGAGCAAGACAGGGGTTATCTTTGAGAAAGCATTTGGTGTATTAATAATAATTGTTTCATTTCATTTCTAAGAAGTGAATAAAAACTAAAGGTAATGGTAAAAACAGCTCTTCCTTCAAAAGTCCATATGACTCTTACAACCATATTCCCTGGAGAATATAGTATTTGACCCTGGATTGATTGTTTATGACTAAAGTGGGTCACGTGGAAAAGCCATAAACCTTGTTTTGTGGGTTTTTTCCACCAAAATAGAATGTTGGTCTCTTTTTCCTCAAGTAATCATTTACCTGGAAGACAAGTGGTTGCAAATAATAGTAAAGAATTACTGAATCTTACTACTTCAAAAATGAGTGTAAAAGTGGAGCATTCTGCCCTCCTGCTCTTTTTTCTGCTTTGATGTATACACAGAAAAACTGAAGAATTCATTGCAGGGCCTCATTTCCCACCCCAAAATGAGCTTCCTCAGGGAGAGTGCATTAGCACCTGCATGAGTGTAAACACGTGCACACACACACACACACACACACACACACACACACACACAGAACCTTACTTCAGATCTTCACTGGACATTATTTTACTTTCCCCAGCTCTCACTTCCACACCTAGAGTGGGAGACTCAACTGTTGGGGCTACCTTTCTTCATTTACCTCTGCCTGGCCAGTGCTTTCCCAGGACAAGATGGAAGGCCACCCTGGAAATTATAGAAATTAGATAAATGGCAGCAATTAAGTTGTTTATAAACTAATTAGAAGATTAAAGGGGAAAAACCTTGGAATGCTGTGAATAATCCATGACAATAAAAGAGAGAGGACTGACATGTAATTACAAAGAAGTTAAATTTATTCTCTCTCCATTTCTGTCTGATTCCCAGGTTCTTGTATACCCTGCCACACATAGGTATGCACCCAGTTTATAGAAATAGGGACCATATAAATTGATATAAATTTAGCCCTCCACAAAAAAACTTGTGTGAATAGATACTCGCCAGAATGTAGGCAGATCTGTTTTCCTTAGTTTGGGTTTCTCTGGATTTATTGTTCTCTTCCTTAATGCCTTAGAAAGAAGTAGTTGAGTAGACAGCAGAGTAATGAGGAGGATGTTTCAAAATGAAACAAACATTTATTCACCAATATGGTATTTGAGTCCTGCCTATGAGAAAGGAGGTCCTATTGCTGGTTTAAGTATATTTCTTTTGAAAGTAATTTTCAGATTCATTTCTATTACTCATTGAAGAATATTTATTGTTATATATACTTTTCCACAGAATTTTACAAATATTTTATTCCTATCTTTAGAATAAAGGAACATTCATTGTTAAATATTTTTATAAAGCCCATTTGTGTACAAGTTATGAAAACATAAGTTTTCACTTTGGGGGCAAAAATACCTAGGAGTAGGATTGTTGTCATATGAAGAGTGTATGTTAAAAATTATTATAGACTGCCTAACTATTTTCAAAAGTGGCTGTGTGATATTTTGTATCATTCCCAATAAAAATTTATAAGAGCTCCAGTTGTTCAACATTCACATCTATACTCAGTATTGCCATGTTTTCCATCCTAAAAGTACGTGGCGGTGTCTCATTGTAATTTTAGTTTGCATTTTCTAATGATGTTGAGCATATTGTCATATTCTTATAAATAGTATTTTCATTGAGATATGTTTAATCGTTTACTCACATTTTATTGGATTGGTTGTTTCTTTATTAAACTTTGAGATTGTTATATATTCAGAATACAACTCCTTTATCAGGTGTGTGATTTGAAATATTTTTACCTAGTCTGTAGCTTGTCTGTTCATTATCTAAACAGCATCTTTCACAGAGCAAAAAACTAATTTTGATCAAGTTTATCTATTTTTTCACAAATTGATTTTTATTTTTGCATCTAAGAAAACTTTACCTAATCCTAAAATCACAAAGGTTTTTTTCTCTGTATTTATTCCTAAAAGTTTATCATTCTCATTGAAGTAATTTTTGTGTTATATGTAAAGTATAAGCTAATATTCATTTCCTGGTATATAGATGCCCAATAGTTCCAGCACTGTTTGTTGAAAACAATATCTTTTTATACATTAAATTGCCTTTGTATCTTTTTCAAAATTGTTAACTATATTTGTGGGGTTCTATTTTTGGACATTCTATTCTGTTCCATTGGTAGTTGTATCTGTTTTTTTTTTTTTTGTTTTAATCCCAGTATTGTTTAGATTAGTGTAGTTATGAAATAACTCTTAAAATCACATAACATGTGATTCCTCCAGCTTGGTTCTTTTTAAAAATTCTTTGTTAATTTTATTTTTCTACCTTTCTTTATACATTTTAGAATTGATTTATTTATATTTGCCAAAAATAATACTGGGATTTTGGTTTGTACTTAAGTGAACCTATGGGTGTATTTGGGAAGAATTGACATCTCAGGAATATTGAGTTTTCCAGTCTGTTAACACCATGTATCTCTCCTTCTATTAAAGTCTGTGATTTTTTTCATCAGTGTTTTATAGCTGTTAAAATACCAATTCTGCATGCATTTTGGTGAATTTATACATAAGCACTTCAATTTTTATGGCATTCTAAAAGGTACTTCTTTACATTTCTATTTTCAAATGTTCATTGCTAATGTATGTAAATATGATTGATTTTGTATATTGAGCTAGTATGCTATAATCTTGCTAAACTCACATATTAGATTTAGGAGATTTAAATAGATTATTTAGGATGTTTTTACATAGATTATTTTGGTTGTCTACAAATAGAAACAGTTTTATTTTTTCCTTTTAAATGTGGATGCATTGATTTCTTTTTTCTGCATTACTGATCTGCCTAGGACCTTTAGTATGAAGCCCGAATGTAAGTGGTAAGAACAGACATGCTTGCCTTGTATTGTCTTAAGGGGAATCAGTCAGACAGTCACCATTAAGTATAATTTAGTGGTAGGTTTGTTTGTTTGTATTGTCCTATATCAGGTTAAGTTTCCTTCTATTCCCAGTTTGCTAAATTTTTATAAAGAACAGGTGTTGAATTTTGTCAAATGCTTTTGATGTATCAACTGAAATGATGTGATGTTTGTTTTCTATCTGTTAATGTTGTGAATTATACTGATTGAACTTTTTATGTTAAATCAGCCTTACATTCTTGGTGTAAACTACTTGGTCATAAAGTATTATCTTTAAAAAATATTGCTAGGTTTCATTTTTTTTAATATTTCATTTATATATATATTAAAAAGATATTGGTTTGAATTTAGAATTCCTTCATTTCGCCTATATACATTCTTGGTATGAACCACTTGGCTATAAAGCATTGTCTTTTTAAAAATATTGATAGATATCATTTCTTAATATTTAGTTTTTATATATATTTTAAAAGGTTATTGGTTTGTATTTATCAGTTCTAGGTGCCTGTGTCACTACAACAGTGAGGCTTCAAACTAGGACTGGCTTTCAGGCAAGGCTGGGTGGGAAAAAAGAAAAACAAGAGGATTATTTCTCTACCTGTGCTCCATCTTACAGAGGCCAAATTCCCTGGTTTTCTAGCTAGAAAGAATTTCTCTCAGAATTTTTTTCTATCCCAGTTTCAAAGCTATGGGAAAAAAAGAAAAGAAAAACTAAACTCATGCCTGTTATAGGTCCTTATTCATATTTTGATCTCACTTTCAATCCTTCTGCTATTGTTTATGTTTAAGAGTCCTCAATTGTTGCTTTTTAGGTCCTGTTTTAATTTCAACAGTAGGAGAAATAGGCTGTGATAAGCATGCTTTATCTTGAGTAGTACCAGAAGTTTATACTCAAATATTTTAAAAGAATTTTTAGTTGAATACCAAGTTAGACTAGTACTCATCATTCTTATTTTGTTTTTCTAAGATAGAAGAAAAGGTTTTACACACTTTAACCACTATACAATTCATAAATTTCTTCATTTTGCCTACATACATTCACATTAGCATTTTAGTTGTAAAACTAGTTCTATGTTATTATCTGAATTAATTCTCCCATAACTTTGTAAAAAAATGAAATTCTTTGGATTTCATTTTTGGATAATTATTTTTATAGTTTTGTTTCATTTTATTCAATAAATTTTAATAATTTATTAATTATTTTGTAATTTTGTAATTTTGTTTCATTTTACTCAATAAATGAATTCTGGAAATCACTCTATTAATTGATTTCTCTTTACAATGATCTAATCATAAGATGTCTCAATAGAAAGAATGAAGATAAGAGAAACACTGGGTCTATATTTGTACAGAACAGGCTACCAGCAGATGCGACTGGGAGTGGTCGTGATACAGGCAGGAGTGTGGTATCAGAATGTGCATATCAGAAGAGGGTTTGAAGATAACACAGATTCTACAAAAGTTGGCCAATCAGACAATAAATGCAGGTGTTGAAACACTGAACAAAAATAAGCTGCTTTAGTTATTCATGAAAGGGAAATCCAGCAACCCATTATTCCATCCACTAATTTACAGACTATAACATACCCTCTAAAAGCAGAAAGAAGTAAACTCTTCATAAAAGTTACACTCTGTAACAAATCCACTGCCTCTCTTCTTTTGCTGCAGTGCCTTTCCTTTTAGTGAGTATTTGTGAAACAAGGGACACATTACCCTCCCTTGTGAATCCATTTTATGTACAAAGATTTATGTTTTAGTGTTGATCTACTTTAACTACTCTAATTTTCTTTCCACATAAATAATATACTGCACATCATATAATGCACATGTTTGTATATGTATAGATATTAAATATTTGTAATATTGCTAAGATTGTACTTGTATTGATATTGTAAGTAATTTTACTAAATAGGAAAACATTTTAATTGGAAAATAGAGACTTGAAATTTTATCTAGTTCATCTATGAACCTTTCCATCATGGCTTCGAGCTTTGTGTGGGTTCATATTAACAGTGCCTTTGCCTCACCCCAGATTATATAAATATCAATTTGTATTTGAATAAATATGAAATTTTACTTTTAGCATTTAACTTTTCAATTCATCTAGAAATTATTGTGGTGATATTATTATTTCCTGCCTACTAGCAAGGTTATAAAGCCCAACGGTAATCCTTTTTCTGAAAAGATCAACTAGTTTTCTATTGAGCGTGTTCACTGATACCTCACTATGCAAGGGAAGGATATAGATGACCACAGCCTCTCTTCTTCAACTATGTATGTCCAAGTAAACTTAGTAATTCTTCCTTTTAAAAAATAGATACAATCCTTCTCCATATTATTAAATTTCTATTATAATCTTAATTCCACTCTTAAGAATCCTTTTTTTCTGTTTTATTGTGGTTGATGTGATGATCCCATTCATAATTCCTAGGGGTTGCCCCTGAGCCAATGGGCTTAGTGGGGAAGCATGTTTGTGGGGGCTGGATGGGGCTCTAGTTCAGAGCTGTATCTCTCCTCACTGTCATTTATGGTGAAGCCTTAACTCTCTTTTGCTTTTTGATGAAAAGTCACACAAGTGATTGCTAAATTGATCTGTCAAGTCTAGCTACCATTCATCTATGTCTCACGGAGTCTCTCCTAGACTAAACATACCACTCTCAAGAGTATTTCTGTGACTTCATCCTGTGTGAAAAGGATATAGCCAAGAGGAGGAATTGGGAGAAGCATGTGGAAAGTTGACCCAGATATCTGTTTCCATATATATCTCTTCAAGCTTCTAGATTTCTGCTTCTTTTCCCAGTCCTTATCATCCACAGGGATTTTATATTGAAAAACTGCTTCTATACTAGCATGGTGTGTACTCAGAGCTGTGGGTCCCTTCTCCCGCTAAACCATCAGGAGAATCCTCTCCACCCTCAGACTTCGGGAAAGCCATCGCATCATCTTGGTGTCTGACCCCTTTTCTCTCATTCATAAGATATTTATGGCTGCTTGGGATTTTGGCCAAGTGAAAAGTGCCTTTTTTAAAGGATTGCTGAAATGTTAGGAAAGTGCCAAATCCATTTGCTTATAAAACTATAGTATAGGAAAAAAAGTAGGATTGGAATGAAAGTAAGGATATTTCCTTCCAATTACCATGTTTAATAATTAAACCAAGGTCACAGAAGAAATTAACTCCTTTTCAGTCTTTTTTAGAAGCAACTTGTAACAAATCGCATACCCTGAGGTTCTAATACTAGTCCAGTGGTAATAGCAATATTCCAAATAGCACATGATCTACAGAAATGTAGCTATTAAAATAGTTCTACAAATATGGATTAAATGGTAATTGCTTTTACATAGGAGTTTTAAAAAAAATGTAGTTGGAGAACAGGAAGCTTAGGCATTTTAAGGTGCCTTTTGTCTTTCAGGTGACAATTAATTTTGGCTCACAGTGAAGTTTTCTGGGTTTTAAAAACAATGCTGTTTCGTGATCTGCTGGCCATTTTGCTTTTAGCAGCCACAAACTTCTTGGCCTCTTAGAGACCCAGAAGTCTGAAACTTCTAGAAAGACACTGCCTTCAGCATCCTCTCAGTAGCAGAGAAGTGTGAAAACATAGTTCCAATTCTTCCTCCTCTTGCTTCAGCCTGCTGGCGCTTAATTAAGTGCTTATCCTAACACCTTAGAACATACTTTCGGTATATGATTTAATTCGCAAGGCATCAAATTTGCTTTTTCTCATAGTTTCTCCAACTTCTCAAAATTTCTCTGTAAATGAGGCCATGTAGGCAGCTTTCTCACTGTGACCTCATCTTCCATTCAGAGCAGGAATAGCACCTGTTGCTTCTGTTATGATTTGATACCTACCTTTAATGTGTTACTAATAAACTTTGCTGCTATCCTTTTCTTAATCAATAGGTCAATCTTTTTTATTTTTGCCATCTAATTTTATTCCATACATTTCTTCTTAAAGAGGCCAGATCTTCCCCCCCTTCAGAATGGTTAAGATATATTGATAATAAGAAAAACAATTTTTAAAAATATTTTAAAACACAAATTACTTCCTCATTCTGCTTTTTCACACCAAAAATACAAAATATATAAAAAATATGTTCCAATCAAGTTGCTCATTTACAAAGGAAATGTTTATTCTTTGATACTGGTCTTTTTTTGATTGAGAAAATTTATGAAGCCAGAATATCCTATCTTATAACAATGATTTATTTGCAAAATAACTGATAAATAAAATGAATAGTAGCCATAATAAAAACTATTAATACTCACAGATAGTTCTAAAATATGTGCAAGTGCTAATTTGTAAATATGAAGGAAGTTCTTAATTTGAAATTTACAGACTGGAAAATATTTGTAAGATTGTTATATTGTATGGCATCCATATCTGGAGTACTTCATATATTGAGGTTACTAGGATTTTGGAGACTGACTTTTAAATATAAAAATAAAAAAGACAGGGAGTTGGACTTTCTTACGTTTATTACAAGTTTTACAAGGAGCTGGAGCCTCATTTATGTCACCATAGATTTATTTTAGAGGTTTGAACTTGTAAAAAATGTGCCAGAATTTGAATGCCTTACACATTTTTTGAAAAACAACTATAATATGTAATGCATTGACCTTTTAGTGTTCATTTTGATTGGTTAATCGTTACACCTTTACGGCTCAGACAGACTATAAACAAAAGGGAAAAATGAATAAATAAAGGTCAGAGAAGTTAAATGACATAATTTATGAAACTATACTTTTTCTATGAATAAAAATGATTAAAATTTATATACTTGTCTTTTAAGCATATATGTAAGAAATAGATATCCTTAAAAATTAATTCAAAACATAAATTACCAAACACTATTTTCTCAATTTTGTTTTGAATTAACCTTATTTATTTACCTTTTTCTAGACAGTCATATTTCTTCATAGAACATTTTTCAAATTATTTTTTCAAATGAATAGCATTGGGTTTGCATAGAGTTATAATAATGATACTAGAAAATCCTTAAGAGTCAAGATTTTGTTTTCAACTTTCTCTGGTTCTTAGCACATAGTGGCTTAATAAAAAATATTTAACAAAATTGAAATCTCAAAGGTACATATAAATTATAAATAAGCACCCAAAGAAAGATAGAAATACGCATGCAATGAAATCTTAGAAATCTTTAGAATAGTCTTCCAGAATTATTGGCCCTTCCATCTTGCTCTGGGTGGAATGGAAAAGAAAGTGCTCTCTGCTATAGGATTGTTCTTTGAGCTCTAACTAAGGAAAAAAAAACTGAAAAAAGCTGGATATTACAACTGGTATGAGCAATCAAGTTATACTGTTCAGGAGCACTCATAGTAGAAACTGTTTAGAAAAGGTTTTTTCTTGTGATTACACAGTAATGCAGAAAATGACATTGCAAAAAGGAAAAATACATGGGCAGGAGCCTAAAAAGAAAGTAGAGACAGCCTAGAAAGAAAGCATAGGCAGGAGCATTGTTATTAATAACAGAGGCTCAAGTGACAATGAGAGATAGAGTGTAGAAAGCAATCAACACTTTTCCTTACTTTATTGAGGTATACTTTACAGATCATGCCTTTATTCCATTTTAAGTGTACAATCAAATGATTTTTAGTGAATTTACCAAGATGTACAATTAATCACATAAATCTGCTTTAGAGGAATTCCTTCCCTCTGTTGAGACCCCTAATTCCACCCCATTTATAAATGGGCAAAGGAGATGAACAGAAACTTCTCCAAAGAAGACAGAATAATGGCCAGCAAACATATAAAAAAAAGTTCAACATCTCTAATCATTAGAGAAATGCAAATCAAAACCACAATGAGATATCACCTAACCCCAGTGAAACTGGCCGCTATCAAAAAATCCCAAAACAACAAATGCTGGCGAGGATGTGGAGAGATAGGAACACTCTTACACTGCTGGTGGAACTGCAAATTGGTACAACCTTTGTGGAAAAGAATTTGGAGATTCCTCAAAGAGCTAAAAATAGAATTACTATTTGATCCAGCAATAGCATTATTAGGCATCTACGCAAAAGAGCATAAGACATTCTGTGATAAAGACATCTGCACCCGAATGTTTATGGCAGCACAATTCACTATTGCTAGGTCATGGAAACAACCCAAGTGCCCGTGAATTCATGAATGGATTGTTAAAATTGGGTATATGTTCACAATGGAATATTACTCAATTTTAAGAAACGACAGTGAGCTAGCACCGCTTATATTATTCTGGATTAAGCTTAAGCCCATTATTCAAAGTGAGGTGACACAAGACCCGAAGAATGGGCCCCACTTGTACTCGCCATCAAACTGGTATTGACTGATTAACACTATGGTGCTCAAATGGTGGGAGTGATCACTAGGGATTTGGGGGTTGGGGGGTAAATCCACGTCTGAGAGATGTGGTGGGCACTGTGGAGGGGTGGGACATGCTTGAAAGTAGTTGGGGAGCGGAATTAGGGGTCTCAATAGGGGAAAGGAATTCCTCTAAAACTGATTCATGTGATTAATTGTACATCTCGGTAAATTCACTGAAAATCATTTAATTGTACACTTAAAATGGAGTAAAGGCATGATATGTAAATTATACTTCAATAAAGACAAAAAAGAAAAATAATAAAAAAAAAAATAAACAACTGAACCTACGCAGGTGTAACCAGCATCCAGACCCAGAGACGGAACTTTCCCAGGTTCCCAGTAGCCCAGAAAAAAAAAAATAGCCTATGAGCACTTTGATGACCTGTGGGATCCCAGGTTCCAACTGGGGGTTCACTCGAAGAAGTTTATGGGTGACCACAGGACATTGTACAGTAGATGCAGGTATAGATGGCAGGAAGCAGAGATTCCCCTGATGGGCACTGTCATAGGGTAAGTAGCCAAACACAGTGATACCTTGAACTGTCAAGCTGTCTCTGTAGCTGTCTGTCCATGGCCTCCAAGACTAGCATATTATTTTCCATTTGTATGACCTCTTTCCCTGGACTGCTGATGCCCGTCATCCCATCATCCTCTGAGGCCTGTTCCTGTACATGTGTGGGAACTCAGCTAAGGGCCTATCAGCTCCTGGTAGGAGTCCATCTCAGAGCGAGTTTTTCCAGAAGAATTCCAGTAACCTCAGATGCTCTTTTCTTTCCTTTGGGTAGGACAAGCCTCTACCCAGCCTGAAAAGACATCTACCAATATAAACTTAGGCATCTAAGTGAAGTTGCCAATCATTGAAAGGGTGGCCCCCCCACATGTTGGGCTCCCTGTGTAGTAGGTCACCTTTGTGTCCTTGGACTGCCCCAACCACATAAACAGTTACAAATGGGGTCTTCTCAAATGCCCACAAAATCCATCAAGGCATCACACTCCCAATGTGTGTATTAACCTGCTGTTTGAAAATCTGTCCAATTGCAGGTTCCACAAGTCCCCTGCTAAGCTCCCATCGAACAGGGCAGGAGAGCCCTTTTAAAGCCCCTGACACAGTCCAGCAGTATTGCAAGGCCCCTCCAGTCCCAGGATCCCGCCACGCAAATGCAAATGAGTATCATTCATGGTCATTTAAACGATATCATTAGTGGCACATAGATCCTGCATGTATCCATACTCATTGCTATGGAGAATTTAAATTTTCTCTATACATCCTGGGGTCCTGTCAGCCTATATGGCCTTACTCACCTTTGGTAGCTTTCTTCTTGCCAATGCTGTAATGATGTGCAGGTCTACCGGGGCCTTAACTTTAAAGTGAACTGCTCCACAATGGCAGTCTCCTTCATGCTTCATCAGGCCCTGGTATTCATCCAGCAGGAGCTTAGCAGTGCCCTCAGAGGTGAGTTTCTGTCGCTTTTGGAACAGCTCCTGGTGCTCTTGGTGCTTGCCTAGGTCTGTCCCCTGGGCCCGCTGCAGGGAATTTCAGTCACCACCTGCTGACAGCTGCCTCACCACTACCTGCCTTGCAGAGTGCCACGTGCAGCTGGTGCCAGGGGCTGGGCCACAGCAGAAAGGTGGGGGGCAGCCCCCTCCTCCGGACTGCTTCTGCCCATGCAGCTTGGCACTAATTGAATCCCCACTGCCAATTTGCATCTGGGGCTTTGGTGGGGAGGCATGGAGCCCTGGGCCCCCTCATTCATAGAAGTCCACTAATCAGGTCCCCATTGTCAATTTGCACCCAGGGCTTCTATGGGGATATTTGGGTTAGAACTACTAGTGAGGAAGGGGGCCCCTGGGTCCCCTCCTTCATCATCTGAGTCCTAGACCTGAAGAAACCATTTGCTTTTCTGAGGGTTTCTTATTACCTGGAGCCCTTTGCAATTTGGGGGCAGGGTTCTTTCCAATGTCCTTATTTTTTTCCAAAAAGCACACTGATTGTACCCTATCCTAGGGTGGCCTTTCCTTTTGACTGTCTCAAAGGATCCTTGGCTGGCGTAGTTAGCAGAACACACACAGTTTTTAGTTTACTTTAAAGACCATATTAACCAGCTGTGAAGGATTCGTGCTAATTGCCTTGCCCTGGCTATGGGTGCCCTCTGGCCAAATTGAGCTCCCTGCTGGGTAAGGAGAGACCATTCCTGACCCGGAGTCATAATTTAATGGGCATGAGATTGAAGAATTAGTTCAGGAGGCACCCTCCCCAGTCCTTCCCAAGGTGCCAAGATGGCAGTGGCAGCAGGCCTTCCTTCTCCCTTGCTGCATGCCACTCAGTGGTGGACCACATGCGCTGATCCTCCCTCCCACTGAGTCTGCTCCTGGGCTGTGGCCCCTCCCAGTGCTTCACCCTGTCTGACTACAGGGCTCTGGTGGGGGCAGGAGGACCTCATTTAGCAAATCATTTTGTATACCATAAACAATGAGTTTATCTCAAGCAGAGAGCTTAAGACTGAACATTTTAACTTTACGGTGGCAGGTCGACCATTTGAGCTCTGAATTTTCCATGATTTAATTTTCCCTTTTTGAAAAAATTTGTTCACAAGAATTGGACATCCTAGAAAACCTGGCATGCCTTTGAACCTCCTAACTTATACAAATACTTGTAAATAGAGGCACCATAAAAACCAACTGGGGTACCCAAAGAGAGTCATTCACCTTGTCTTTCCTTATTTTTAAAGGATTGGTTTCCCATTCTTCTTTAAAAGAAGCACCTGGGCTGTGGTCTAGGGTTTAGTGTAGTGGGTCAGAGCCTGCTGATTGTGGGTGGGACTCCACAGTGTTTCACCACTGAGTCATTCCCACCCTCTTACGTATAACTCAGGTTCTTATTTATCTACAAGCGAGACAGTTTGGTTTCCTCTTTTGCAAAAGCACAGAAAGGCCAATTGAGATTAATTTTGGGAGGAAGAGGTAATGGAAAAGATGCTTTAGAATGCACCTCCAAATCAAAATTAGGATCCTAACAACAAATTTCTGAGGAAAGAACCAATAGCCTAGAATAAACCAAGGACCATCAACCACCACTTTTTCTCACACTCCATACAAAAACTCACAATCAAATATAAACAATATAGGGAATTTCCAACACAATCAAACTAAAATGCCACGGCCTATCAATCAAATGGGAATTTTCATTTAACAGCCACTTTTCCTCACACTCCATCACATACACTGGTTTACAATAACACCATTCTCTTTACTATAAGTTAACCATTCAGCCAAAGTTTTTTCCCAAAGGGCTTTGAGACGGAGCTTCCTTTTGTTGCAATAAAACTCACACATAACAAACAGACAATATAGGGATCCTCAACACAAAAATGCCAGGGCCTATCAAACAAATGGGAATCCAAAGGGGACAAACGCCACCCCAAATAGAATGGGTGGCCTTATTCCCCCATTCCCTGGACCTTCAACGAATTCCGTGCAGGGATGGAAAGTTCAAACCCCTCCACAAATGGTAGCCTAATCTCTCCATTCACTAGGAACTGCAAATGAGCTCCAAATTCAAACCAGATTCCCTAGTTCCACTCAACTTCCACCCCAACCTCCACCCCTAACTTCCACAAAAGGCAGCTCAAAGCAAACAAAACCAACAGGAAAGTCTGAAAACCCGCCCAAATGGGTAGAATCAGGATCTTGGGATGCACCCCAGGGAACTCAACAAAGAAATGGTCAAAGCTAGCCGGGCGCGGTGGCTCATGCCTGTAATCCTAGCACTCTGGGAGGCTGAGGTGGGCGGATCGCTCAAGTTCAGGAGTTCAAAACGAACCTGAGCAAGAGTGAGACCCCGTCTCTACTATAAAAATAGAAAGAAAGAAATTAATTGGCCAACTAAAGATATATATAGAAAAAATGAGCCGGGCATGGTGGCGCATGCCTGTAGTCCCAGCTACTTGGGAGGCTGAGGCAGAAGGATCGCTTGAGCCCAGGAGTTTGAGGTTGC
>CAUYRT010018126.1:0-16026 GCA_963574885.1 Lepilemur ruficaudatus
TGCCTGTAGTCCCAGCTATTCGGGAGGCTGAGGCAGGAGGATCGCTTGAGCCCAGGAGTTTGAGGTTGCTGTGAGCTAGGCTGACGCCAGGGCAATCTAGCCTGGGCAACAGAGTGAGACTCTGTCTCAAAAAAAAAAAAAAAAAAAAAAATCACGTGACTGTAGACTGAGGGAGGGGGGGGAAAAAAACTTTCAGCACCAATCCTTAGCATCTTGAACAGTGATATACAGTGGTAACATGCTTTTTATATGAGGATCAAGATTAAGTTGTGTTAGATCGGGAGACGCAGTTCCACTAAACAGAAGGACAGAGTGACCGAGGCTGCAATCGGCAAGAGGAGTTTATTACTAACTAACTCGAGTTAGGGTCCATGTCTTAGAGCGCCAACACGCAGTGGCCTCTTCTCTGGACAAAGGACCCCGGGCAGCGCGGGAAGGGCAGTCTTATAGGGTCAGTTCAGGCAGCAAAGAGCTGTCCACCCATTGGACATGCACCTATTTAGTACAGCGATTGGTTTTATTGCTATCTCTCTCTGCACTCCTTCTCATATTACCCTGCTGCAAGCAAGCCGTTATCACAAAAGCATAACTGAGCAGTTAGCAGGCAAGAAAGCTTCACTAGAATGCAGAAGTCTGTTTTGCAATTGAGCCCTGTGTGCAGTTTTGGTCCCTTACACATGTAGCTGGGTTTTGATTTTTTTTATCCAGTATAACCTTTTCTGTTTCTAATTGGCATGTTTAGACTATTTATAGTCCAAGTAATTATTGAGTCAACCCTACACTCTCAGTATTTGTTTTCTACTCATCTCGTCTGGTGTTTGTTACATTTCTCCTCTCTTTTCCTGCCTTCTTTTGGATTATTTGAGTACTTTTTAGTAGCCTCTTTCATATTCTCTGTTGGCTTATTAACTATATCTCATTTTGTTGGTGATTGCTAATGGCATTGACAATATGTAACCGTATTTTATCAAAATCTATCTTGAAATAATATTGTAACACTCCAGGCATGATACAAAGAACCTTAAGAGAGTGTACTTCCGTTTCTTTTTCCATCCTTTTTGCCATCACTGTCACGTATTTTATTTCGCCATGTTATACATTCCATAATAAGTGGTTCTAATTTTTGCTTCAAACAACAAATTTTATTTTCAGGAATTTTTAAATGAAATAAGCATTAGTGATTTATATTTAAGTTCCTTATGGTGATCATGAAAATGCATTTCTCAGATATACTACTTCAGGAAGTGCGAAGGACTGATGAACCCTGCTGCTGCAGTCTGAAATCAATTACTACCACATCTGTGCTGGTGCAAACGTGTGCAGAAGCCAGCCAGGGTTACCCAGGCAGACTAAGCATTCGGGATTGCACAAGAGGTCAGGAGATGCTGTGGGTTTCCGCATATGCACAGTCACAACACTGCAATGAGCAACTCCATCCCGAGGCCTGCGGAGCCGGGGCAGGGTTGCAGGGCTCCCCTCTGCAGTACACTGAAAGGGAGGGAGGAATCCTGCAGCTCCACTGCTCAGGGTGAGGTCCCGGCCTCTCCGCCAATGCACAAGCCCCAGCGGCGCCTTCCAAGGCCAGAGCTGCACGGAAATGGTCAGGTGAGCAAGCGGGCTCCAACAGCTGCGCTTGAGGGCAGAGGCAACAGAAGGTCTCCGAGGGGGCGGGGTCCCTAGGGGGCGGGGCTCCGAGAGGCGGGGCTGTCCCTGCTCCGATCACTCCAGCCCTCTGTGCCCAGCGCAAGATGAGGTGCCCGCGCCGGGGGAGGCCGCTGCCTCTACCGGGAGCTCGTCTCCCTGCCTGAGCACGGCCGCCTCGGCCCGCGCGCCTTCGGACAGTCTCGGATCTCAGGAGACACTGGCACCAGGAAGATGCCGCCGTCGAGCTGGGCCCCTGCCCCCCGCCGCGCGGCCCCCACTCCCCGCACGGCCCCGCACTCCCCACAGCCACGCGCCAAGCGCAGGGCGCGGGATTTAACGCTCTCGGCTGCGGCGTTCGTGGCAGGACCTTCCCGCATTCTCCCGCCCTTGCCTACCGCCACGCCACGGTTTCCCGCGTCGCTCCGGTGCTTCTCGAGTTACCGCGAGTTCCTCCTGTGGAGAGTTCGGATTGTTTTCTTCTTCTAGGAAAAGACCCCGCAGCCTCCCAGCCGGCTTACCGCGGGATCCGCAGCCCGGCTCCTCCCCTCGGGGGGACTGTTCCATCCGTGTGCGCAGCCCTTGGATCCCCGAGGTGGTCTGGGCGCGACTGCCCCTTGGCGGGGCCCGCTCGAAGTCGTCAGGGCGGGCGGCGTCTTTCCCGAGCTGCAGCGGGCACTGATGCGGGTGGACGGCCGGGCTGCGGCGCGGCTGCTCCACGCAAATTTGGGGGGTGGGAGGGGTTCCCGCGCCCCGCGGCACAGGTGCAGGATGACTCCGGGTTTCGAGGTGGTGGTCAGGGTTGGAAGTGGGGACATGGGGTGCTAACTGTGGTCACCATAGGAACACGGAGGTTTGACTCAATCTAGATCCCAGCTGGGCGGGGTCAGTGGGCTGCGGCGGATGGAGGGTGGCGAGGGCCGAGGCGGGGGTCGGGGGTTGGGGGCCCTCGCCCTGAGCTCCTCCTCTGGCCCCGGGGACTCAGAGGGCGGGAGGGAGACCTGGTGTTGGCTGGGCCTTGTGGGCAGCGCCCCTGTTCCCTGTCAAACTGGGAGGAGGGATGCACCAACTGGTAGAGTTCCCATGGGGTAAACACAGCCAGGGAGCAGCAGCAGGATTCCCATCTGGATCCGGTTTCTTTGGAAGGGTTGGCTAAGCTAGTGCACTTGGATTGTTCATCTCTCTTGGGAACTGGTTTTGGTGTTTCTAGGCATGTCCTTCTACCTCCCCACTCCCCAGCATAAGACATTCTGATATTTGGCCATTTTTTTCCCTTGTGGTCGTGGTGCCCTTTCTAAAGCACTGCCCTTATAAATCATGCAGTGGAATGTGACACTGAGCCAGCTAGTTTTGTATGGTTCCCATTGGTACCAACATCCACTTTCCATGCATGGCTGGCCTAGCCTCTAGACAGTGGGTGAAACCTCTGGCCAGGATACGGTGAGAGGGTATAGCAGGAAGAAGGGCTTTGGTGAGACAGCCTAAACTTCACTCATGGCTGTTTGTGACTATAGTGTCAATTTAATCAGGTACCTCTAATGACTGTTTTTAGAGGTGTTAATTATATAAGATTGAATGCAGAGAGTAATTATCTGGATAATTCAAGTTTAATAAAACCTAATTTTGCTGCAAATTTTAGGTCATTGGAAAAAGTCTGAATTATATTTATATACCACCTAGAAAAAGAAAAGTATTCTTTTTTAAGTTAGAGCAAAAAAAAAATGTATTTGGAAGGAGGGATTCCCAAATGTGGAAACATTTAAATTTAAAGGTTCATTAAATTTTTATGTGATTTAAAATTTTTAGTGTCTGTGTCTTTGCTTTAACTGTTTTTTCCTCCCCTTTACTTATCTTTCCCTGAATGCCTCTCCTGCCTAAGAGAGGGACCTCTCTTAGGTCCCTCAGGGACCTCTCCTGCCTAAGAAATAGAGTAGTGCCTGCGCTGATGACACTTTGGGGTATAAATAAGAGATTCTAACGTTGAGCGTAAGGCTGGACACGTAATCAACAATAATCATGGTTGTGATGGTGCTTTTCCCAAATACTCTGATCAACATTTAACCTCTTTATTCTCTGACTATAAAAAAAATGACTCCCTATACTACTTTTTTACACTTACTATCCTATTTTTTTAAACTTTTCTATTTTAGATATTATACTTTTATCTGCCTACTGAAATTGTAGGCTCCTTGATAGGCAAAGATGGGTGATACAAAACTTGTTGAATTGGATTGAAAATCAACTTTTACTTACTTTACAAACCACGTGGTCTTCATTTATTTATTTTTCCTCAACAGAAAACGAAAGCATTAGTAGAAAGAAGGAGGAGCGTTCCATTTCTTCTCCCGGATAAAGCCCTGCAAGGACAGCCTGGTACCAGCACGTCAGTGCAAAGCTTTGTGCTACACTTCTGATACGTGCTTGGAACTTTATGTTAGATGAAGAGTTCTCAGATCACATTTTTCATGTGTGGGTGTTTTTTGTTTGTTTTCCTTTAGCACCAGCATTCTCTGTTTAGTCATAGAAAACATGACTGCTGTCCTGAGGTTATTTAATAAGACCTCTTCTTTGTGGGAATCATACTGCCTTTTAGAGCTGGTGTGTAAGCTTGGTTGGTTTAAAACTGATTCAGTAGTGACTCTCACATCACATAGTACACAAATATGCAGGTTCCATATTTTATCAAAGTATATTGTAGAAACAATTAGAAATCAGAATACTGAAAAAGGAATGTTGTTGTACACAAAATATTGCTTATTTTTTTTATCGTAAGGTGATGCCTGTGCATGAATAAGGTCATTTTTGTTACCAGTTTTAGATATGAAGGAAGATAACCAGATTGAGATTATAAAAAATGGAATATTGGTTTCTTTTAGATACTATTGGTTAAATTAGTAAAATTTGAAGTGGGAAAACAGGCCAAATATTTAATAAAGTGGCCATCTTACCTACTGTGGCTAATTACTATTTCCATGGATATTGTAAGGGTCTTTCATAATTGTAGAAATTTAATGGATAGTCAATTACTAATTTATTCATTCATTTTTAAATGGCATTTTTAACATAGCATTTTTTGTGTTTAAAGGAATTCTGTGATGACTTTCCTCTAAGCTGTGACTCCTTTTATGTAAAGTGAAGTCTTCATCTTTATTTAAAGTGAGGGTATACCTACAGCTGTGATATTTTTGTGAATCATGTGTTGATTTAACATAAAATCTATATGAAGGTATGGAAGATTTTTAGTGCCACAATAGATTCCATATCCAAATCCCATTTAGTGAAACTTATCAAAATACTTAGGTGACTTTCTTCCCAGTACTCAGCAAGATCTCTCTGATCAGTACTCTTTCTGACCCGTCCCCAAAAGACATATGCTTTAGTCATTGGGTTGAGTAGGACTGTAAATTCCTTTTAATAGGTGCCTAATGAAAATTTAATTAGGAAGATAATTTCTTAGGAGTTTTCATAGAAAGGTTACAGAAATTAAATACTATATGAAAAAAGTCAATGAATTAAACTTCATGAAATTTTAAAGCTTTTGTCAAAACCACAGTAAGGAAAGTATACCAGGAAAGCAACAGACTGGGAGCAAATATTTTCCCAAACACATACCTGACAGAGCACTGTATACCAGCACAACATGTCCAGGATTCATAAAAAATTCCTATAACACAGTAGATTACATTTGAATAACACATAACTCATTTTTGTACAACTAATGAGCAAAAGATTTGAAGACATTTTACCAATGAAAATGCCCAAATGGCCAGTAAGAACATGACAGAAATTAGTCATCAGAAAACTATAAGTTAAAATCTTAATGAGAGACCACTGTATGTCCTCTAGACTGGCTAGAACTCAAAAGACTGACGGCAGCAAATGTTTTTAAGGTTGTGGGACAACTGGGACTCTCCTACTGTGTTGCAGGGAATGTAGAATGGTGCAACCACTTTGGAAAACTAACTAGGTTTATTATGTTTTCTAAAATTAAACATACATGTATTCTATGATGCAACAATTCCACTCTGGGATATTTACCCAAGAGAAATGAAAACATAGGTCACAAAAAGACTAGTACAGTGTTCAATAACAGTTAAAACTGTAAATATCCCAGCTGTCCATCAGTAAGAGAATAAATAAACTCTGGTATATTTATACATTGAATACTGTTCAGTAATATAAAGGAATGGATTATTGATAAATAAATTTCAAAAACATGCTGAGTAAAAGCTATCTTACACAAAAGAGTATATACTGTAGTTCCATTTATATAAAATTCTGGAATGGGCACGACCTTCACCTATCCCTTAGTCATAAAGATATTTTCCTATATGTTCTATTAAAATACTGATGATTTTGGTTTTTACGTTTAAGTCTATGATCTGTCTCAAATTATTTTTGGTTTATAGTATAAGGTAGACGCCGAGGTTCATTTTGTTTTTCGAGATGGGAAAAACTTCAGTGGGAAAGAAATCAAAATGGTGGTTTCCTCTAGGGTGTTGGAGTGGGGATTGACTGGTACAAGGAGTGTGAGGGATTTGGGCTCTGATCAAGCAAAAAAGAGATGATGATGGCACAAGGTTGCATGAGAACGGAAGTCCCTCACCACATGAGACTGTCCAGGGGCTTATGACATTGAGGCCACCATCTAAAAGGGGAAGAGGGCAAGAGAATTCTGGAAGAGAGGACAATCAGAGACGGTGTCTCTGGAGATTACACATCCAGATGATTTTGCTCAGTAGTGAGGAATGTCTGGGTCAGAGAGCAGTAAGGGGCAGTAGCAGCTTGGGGTCTCTTAACCACAGGTTCTCTCTTATCAGTGGCCAGCAGATGCTGGATCTAGTTTTATAGAGTATGCAAAGCAGGCAGGCTGTTAGTGGCTAAAAGTCTTCTTGTGGGGGCTATTTTTCAAATGACTGGAATATGTAGAAATTTGAGTTTGGCACCAGTGAGCTTTTGAACTAACAGACCTCAACCTGCAATCAAGAAAGAACCCACGGCCGGGCATAGTGGCTCATGCCTGTAATTCTAGCACTCTGGGAGGCTGAGGCGGGGGATTGCTTGAGCTCAGGAGTTTGAGACCAGCCTGAACAAGAGTGAGACCCTGTCTTTACTAAAAATAGAAACAAATTAGCTGGACAACTAAAAAAATATATATCTATAAAAAAAATTAGCCTGACATGGTGGCGCATGCCTGTAGTCCCAGCTACTCAGGAGGCTGAGGCAGGAGGATCGCTTGAGGAGTTTGAGGTTGCTGTGAGCTAGGCTGATGCCACAGCACTCTAGCCCAGGCAACAGAGTGAGACTCTGTCTCAAAAAAATAAAAAAATAAAAAGTAAAGAACCCAGGGGTCAATCCATAGAAACTATATTTCCTTAATTTAGATAATAACCAGAAGGGAGAACTTTTTTGAGTGATGATAATTTTCTATGTCTTGATAGGGGCTTAGATTACACAGGTGAATACATTTGTGAAAAGTCAGTCAATATCATGCTTTGAAAAGGGCTTTATAAAAAAAAAGTCAGTGAATATACACTTATGACTTGTATATTTGTACATTTCGTGTGTAAATTCTATATCAAAAGAAAAATCTAAATATTGAACTCTAGTTAATGATATGCATACTGAAGTGTTTAGGGGGGATATGTACTGCTGTTTGCAGTTTACACCGAAATGCCAAAAACAAAATAGATTGATAAATAGATCAGGGATGGTGGCTGTGCCTGTAACCCCAGACCTTTGGGAGGCTGAGGCAGAGGGATATCTTGAGGCCAGGAATTCAAGACTAGTCTGGTTACCATAGCAAGACCCCATCTCCACAAAAAAAATTTTAAAAAATAGCTGAGTGTGATGGCGCATGCTTTTAGTCCCAGCTACTCAGGTGGCTAAAGCAGGAGGATCGGTTGATCCTGGGAGTTGGAGGTTACCGTGAACTATGATCACAGTACTGCACTTCAGCCTGAGTGACAGAGGAAGACCTTGTTTCTAAATAAAGAAATGAATGAATGAATGAATAGAAGGATAGATACATGGTTAAGTATATAATAAAGCAAGAACAGTAAAATATTAATGACAAAATCTATGTTGAGGTATACATACATGTATTTGTCATAAAACTATTTCAACTTTGCTTTATGTTTCAAAATTTTCACCATGAGGTGTTAAAGACTACTGTGTGGGGAATACACTGGGGGACCAGTTAGGACACTGCCATTGCATTAAAAAGTTACAGAGTTTTATTTCTTGACCAACTTTAAGCTATAATTTTATAAAAACTTGGTCCTATATTTGATCATTTGACTGATGATCTGTGGGATTTGATCTGTTATAGGGAAAGTCCTTCTGCTGGCATGGACACCTGTGCATTTCTGTCACCATCTGTGTGCTCCAATACAAATTGGCTCTACCCTGCTGATGGGCGGCCTGGTAGAGCTCAGAAGAGGCCTGCAGAGGCAGGAGCGGCATTTCTTCCTATTCAATGATCTGCTTGTTGTGGCCAAAAGCAAGTAAGTGGACTGCACAGTCTCCTCTAGTTATCATTATAAAATTGCATTTCCACTAACAAAGATACCCTTTCTACTCAACGGTTATTGTAAAAATGCCTGGCCTCTGCTACTATACCTAATATGTCAAGTGAGTATTACGTTTGTTTCCTTTTTTTGAAAAATAAAGTTTCCACTTTTTATTCATACAACAAATATTCATTTAGGTTCTGTGCCATGCCCTGAATAAATGTAGGAAATATAATGAAGGATGTGGTAGGTATAGTCCTTGCTCTTTGGTGGCTTACCTATGAGAGCTTAACCTTCATGTATAGGGGGGAAAGGACAGATTGTGATTAGTGCTATGAAGAAAATGGGGTGGTGGGTGAAGTAAAAGATGGGGGTATATGTTAGGTAGGTGTAGTCAGGGGGAAAAATCACTGAAGGATGAAAAGCAACCAGCCGTTTAGATAGGTATCGGGACCATGAGCTTTCTAGGTCGAGAGAACAGGTACAAAGATGGTGGTGAAAGCTTGGCCCTTAGAGGAGTTCAAAGAAGGCCCATGTAACTGGAACCTAATGAGCCAAGGACAGTGATAGGAATTATGATTGGTGAAATAGACAAAGGTTAGGTCATCAGGACCTCCTAGGGTGTATTAATTATCTGTTGCTATGTAACAAATTACCCCAAGATATAACAGCTGAAAACTAAGCATCTACCTTTTCTTTGAGTCAGGAATCTGGGAGTGTTTCATTGGGTTCTGGCTCACGAGCCTTCACAAGGGCTCTCTAGCTTGTTGGGCGGGGTACCGATCATCTCAAGGCTCAACTAGAACCCAAGAATCCACTTCCAAGCTCACTCGTGTGGGTGCTGGCAGCTGTAGTTCCTCACGGCTGTCCTCCAAAGGCTTCCTGTCTATGTGGGTCTCTCCACAGGGCTGCTCATAATGGCAGTTGCTTCCTTCAGAGCAAAAGATTCAACAGAGTGAAAGAGAGACTAGGCCATTGAAATAGCACCCAAAACAGAAACCACAGTATTTTATAACCTGATTTTGGAAGTCGTGTGCCATCATTTCTGACGTATGCGATTGGCCACACAGACCACCGTTGGCACAGCATGGAAGGGAACTACGCACAGGTATGAATATCAGGAAGTAAGGATCATGGGGACCAGCTTGGAGGCTTAGTACCACAAAGTCCTATCATAAGGACTTTGGATTTTATTCTGAAGGGTTTTAATTGGGGGAGTAGTAGAGTGTGATTCTTTTTTAAAAAAAAATCATTGGCCAGGCACGGTGGCTCACGCCTGTAATCCTAGCACTCTGGGAGGCCAAGGTGGGTGGATCGCTCAAGGTCAGGAGTTCAAGACCAGCCTGAGCAAGAGCGAGACCTCGTCTCCACTATAAATAGAAAGAAATTAATTGGCCAACTAAAAAAAAAATATAGAAAAAATTAGCCGGGCATGGTGGTGTATGCCTGTGGTCCTAGCTACTTGGGAGGCTGAGGCAGAAGGATTGCTTGAGCCCAGGAGTTTGAGGCTGCTGTGAGCTAGGCTGACGCCACGGCACTCACTCTAGCCCAGGCAATAGAGTGAGACTCTGACTCAAAATATATATATATATATCATTGTGGCTCATGCTAGTTAGATAATGCATTGGAAGGCAGGCAAGAGAGGAAGCAAGGAGACTAGATAGTAAGTTGTTAGTGGTCCTGATGGAGACAGTGAGGGCTTTATCTGAAGAAATGACAGTTAAAAGGAAGATATAGACATATCTGGAACACACTTTAGAGGTACCCAGGAGGATTCACTTTCTGCTCAACATTAAATACCAGTGCACTTAATACTCAGCTTAGAACATGGTGGCTGCCACTGGCTCTGTTTCCCATTGTCCTTATGTATGAGACATCAGGAAAGATAAAAGTATTTTGACAAATCAATCCCATGAAGGAGATTTTTAGTCACTAGAGAAGAATAAACATTTTCTTCTGCTACTCACACTCACACACCTAAGTTATTCAGTGCCATAAATAAGGCATGGGCAAGGGTAAATAATTTAGCACAACACTATATTTAATGTGAGTGGTATTAATAACAAGAGAAATCAAGTATTTATTGATATCTTATTATATTTGAGGTATTATTCTAGAGACTTTAACCCTTATAACTATTCTATGAGATGGGTATTTATTTTCCTCATTTTAGAAAAGAAATTGATACTCTTCTCAATGCTTGACTAGTCTAGAAAAAAAAAAGAAATTGATACTGACAAAAATTAAGTGACTTCCTCAAGGTCACAGAGTAATTAGTTGAACCCACCTTTGAACCTAGATCTGTCTTATAGCAAAGTCCATTTTTTTAACAATATGTGGTCTGCTGCCTCTATTACTGAACTCTTTTTTGATGGATTTCATAGAGGAGTCCCCAACCATATAATTTTTCACCATTAATTGAGTCTTTTCTTTGTGATGAGTAAATGGTTCCAACTAAATACTCATTTAGTAAGAAATGGTATAGAATGCTTAGATACTTTTCAGAGTTAGAGATGACATACAGATAATGAAACAGTTTCAGAATATTTTCAATAGAAGTGATACATACAAATGTAGTTTTGCAAGTTGATATGTTGTTTTGAGTAATACAGTGAAAGAAAATTGGTTTTTGTTTTAATCTAATTCTTTGCACTCGAACAAGTCTATGTAAAGATCTAAGTAGGGAGGCTGTTAGCAGAAGAACAAATCATTATTTTTTTAAATTTCTTCATTTAAAAATTATTGGATGGGTTCTATTATATATGCTTGGTGTTATAATAGGAGAATATGAAAGGTCTCATTTAATTTTCCTAGCAACCCCTCAAGGTAACAGTTGTTTTAGATGCACACTGAGGCTCAGGGAGGTTTGTCATAGACTAGGAAATGGCAGAGCTGGGGTTTGAACACAGACCTTAATTCCAAAGGCTGGCTTTTTCTGTCTTCCTTACCACATTGTACTCCTTAGGTGCAAAACTTAGCCCGGAAGTAGATACACAGACAATAACAAGTTTCCTGAACTTTAGGACCTTAAAGGCTACTTACTTGTAACATGCATTCAACTCTTAGGGAAGAGGGTATTTTCCTTCTTTTTTGGATTTTTTTTGCTTTAGCAGTTATGGTAATATTTAGAGAACCTTTGTTTTTTTGCCTTAAATTATTTATTGTTCTGTATACTGTTTACATCTAAGTGGTTTTCATGTAACCTATATTTTGTTAAAAACATTTTATATAAAGACAATTGTATTGCCACTAGAAAGTTGCTGTTTTTTAGATTATATTGGCAAAATTTGTGCCCATTGCCTACTTATTTTTTATTTTTTTTTTTGAGACAGAGTCTCACTCTGTGGCCTGGGCTAGAGTGAGTGCCCTGGCGTCAGCCTAGCTCACAGCAACCTCTAACTCCTGGGCTCAAGGAATCCTTCTGCCTCAGCCTCCCAAGTAGCTGGGACTACAGGCATGCGCCAGCATGCCCGGCTATTTTTTTTTCTATATATTTTTAGGCAGCCAATTAATTTCTTTCTATTTTTAGTAGAGACGGGGTCTTGCTCTTGCTCAGGCTGGTTTAGAACTCCTGACCTTGAGCGATCCTCCCGCCTCAGCCTCCCAGAGTGCTAGGATTATAGGAGTGAGCCACAGCGCCCAGCCAACAACTAATGTTTTAAATACTGTTTTTAATACTAAAAAAAAAAATTGTTGTTTATCTGAAATTCAAATTTAACTGGGCGTTCTGCAGTTTGTCTAGCAACCCTGCCCCTCTCCCCGCGCTGCCCACTGGTGTCTCAGGCCCACCTGAACAGCTGCGGCCTGGGCCCTGGGGCTGTCTCCACACCAGTCACCAGCCTTATCCTCAGACCCAAGCACATCTCTGGTCTTGCTGTGCAGCCCCTGCATGGAGAGGTACAAGCTGAAGACCCCAAAACATGTTTGGTGGTGGGGATGTTTTCATTCAAGAATTCTGGCTGTAAAGACGGGATTTCTGGCTTCTCTTTTGAAAAAATGTGAAGCTGTGGCTGCCCCGAGTCCAAGGCCTTTCCCACTCTAAAGACAACTCCCCTCTGCCACTTTCTCTCCCTGTTCCTTTCCTATTCTCACCTTCTCTCCTGGCCTGGGGAACACTGGGTGTCTTGGTAGCGTGGCCCATGCCTCTGGCCTCCCTCTCTCTGCCCCGCTGGCAGCTCTGCCCAACAGGTGGCTCTCCTTCCTCTGGTCAAGTCCTCCTCATTCTTCCAGGCCCAGGACACAGGCACGCCCCCTAGGAGACCCTCCTTCTTCTCTCCCTGGTGGAAAGTGCTCCCTGCTCCTCTCCTCCGCTCCTCCTCTCCTCCGCCACCCACAGAGCCAGCCATGACCCTTACCAACTGTTTTCTCACACACTCCCATGGCTAAGCACCCCTTGTGTAGAAACTGGAGGAACAACTAGGAAAATGACCTTTGGGAGTGTTAAAGAAAAAACGAGGCAGAGAGCGGTAGCTCACAGCTGTGATCTTAGCACTCTGGGAGGCCAAGGTGGGAGGATCACTTGAGCCAAAGAGTTTGAGGTTGAGGTTGCAGTGAGCTATGATGATGCCACTGCACTCTAGCAGGGTGACAGAGCATGACTCTGTCTCAAAAAAAAAAAAAAAAGAAAGAAAGAAAAGAATAAGAATAAATGATTCTCTCTTGACCAGCCTTAAAAAGAAAAAAAGAATAAATGAAATAAATGATTCGCTGATACTCGCTAAAGCTTGATAAGGCACCTTCTGTTCATGCTCACCTAGAATTTTGCCGTGGGGGAGGGAGGCTGGGCTGAGCTCCGAATACAGCACAGGCCAGTGGGGCTGTACAGCCAGGGAGCAGGTGGGGGTTGGTGGATGGAAGATGGCTAAGAGGAGATATCAGGTGTGAGGAGATTCTGGCTCAAGAATCCTAACAGGACTCTTGCTGAAGACAGGCCAGGGTGACCGGACGCCACCTGGTGGCGGGTGGAGGATGAGGACCCTGGTCAGATATCATGGGTGGAGGGTTCTTGCTAGAACTGGATTTTACCAGGAATCGCACAGATGGGCGCAGAAGGCTTAGGAGCCTGACTACAGTTCGGTCAATCAGAGAGGCTTTGTCAGGAGCGCCCAGGTGAGCGTCTGTCAGCAGAGCTCGTGGGGAGGGGAGTCCCCTGGCCTGGGCTGGGAGCAGGCTCCTCTATGGAGAAAGCGTTCAGCTGCCTCTAACTAGGAGAGGAGTTTCCAGACTGAGAAGACAACCTGGGCGAAGTCCCTGCATCTGAGGGGGTGCAGCCCACCTGGAGCCCAGGGAGCCTTCCCTCTGGGCTGGGGAGCAGGGGAGAGGGGAGGGAGCCCTCCCACAAACGGTCCCGGAGGCCATGCCCAAGACTTTTCACTGTAGCATAAGTAATTGCAAAACATTGGCGTTTTTAAAGCAAAGAGGTTCTGTATTTTACTAAACGTAAAACCCATGAGGGCAGGGATTCTGGTCTGTTTTATTTCCAGAACGCCTGGTAGTAACTGTGAACAAACAATTGCCAGAGGCGTGGATGAACGAAGGAAGGAATGCGCTGCAGGCGGGGAGGACTGGCTGGAGTGGGCGGAGTCTGGGAATACCAGGTAAGGGTGAGGAGGGCCCACCTGCAGGGACAGCAGCCAGGGACGAGGTGGGGATGGGACCAGAGGAGAGTTAGCGTAACTTTACCGATGTCCTTTATCACCGCTGTTACTTCTAGGGCTAGGGCTTCGTCTCTGCGGTAAATCCTTCGTCCAGCATTTCTTCCTAGTTTACTTAGAGCTTTTGCAGATGTTGCCTCCTCTGGCCCTTATCACAGCCCTGAGAAGTGGAAATCATTAGCTCCGTTTTACAGACACAGAAACTGAGGTCAAGAGAGTTTACGTGACTTCTCCTGGGGTTAAACGTGGAAAGATGGAATTCAGACCCAGGTCTGCCAGTCTCCACGTCCAGGGTCCTTTCTGCTTTGTCACTTAGTTGGAAAGATAGGATTAGAAATGTGAAAGGGCACAAGGTGTGGCGTGGATTCAGTGCACAATGGGTTAGTAATAGTCGTAACAATGATTAAGTAGTAGCAGGGGCTCACGCCCACGCCCGACATTCCAGCACTCTGGGAGGTTGAGGCAGGAGGATCACTGGAGGCCAGGAGTTTGAGATCAGCCTGGACAACATGATGAGCCCCCATCTCTACAAAAAAGTAAAAATCGAAAAACAAAAACAGTGCTGATGTTCATGAGCACTTCCTGTGTGCCAGGTTCTGCTCCAGACACTTGGCATGCGTCACCTTGTTTATCCCTTAAGCACTCTCTGGAGCTGGTCTGTCCTTCTCCCTGTTTTATAGGCGTAGTGCTGGCCAACGAGAGGGAGACAGCACCATGGCTGACCCTGCCAGGGAAGGCCTCCGAGAGGAAGGCGCCCTGGGAGGGAAGCTTGGCTTGAGCGGAGGCATGGAGGAGTGGGCAAAAGAGGAGGGGCCCCGCTTCTATCAGAGGAGAGGGGAGAAGCCGACAGGGCGTGTTAACCAGGGCCCTGGCCTGCCTGCTCTCAAAGGCTAAAATGGAGAAGAGGGGCAGGTCTGTTCTAAGAAACCCCCCAAAAGAACCAAACCAGTGGAAATGCCTGGGGGGTGGGCAGCAGGGAGGCAGATCATAGCTCAACCTGAACTTGCATCATAACCATTTCAAGATGTAACAGGCAATGTCAGGAAGTGGCAAGCTCCCTGCACGGAGGGAGGTGGGGGCCTTGTTTAGGCTGAGCCTGAGCAGCAGCTTCACAAGGCCTCACCACGATCGTTTAGAGGAAGTCCACGTATTGCGTGGGCAGCTGAACTGGGTGCCTTTTGCAGTTTCTGCTGGCCCTCCAGGGCTGGGTTCTGTGTCCACAGACGGGATGCCCGGGCCAAGAAGGAAGAGATCCTATGCTGTTGGTCTAGACATTTGAAAGGCTGCTGCTGCTGGAACCTGGGAAATTCAGAATGAAACTGATTGGCGGGAGAGGCGGGGTAAAAAAAGCAAGGGTTTGGGGTTCGACCAGTCAGGTCTTTTAAGATTTTCATGCCTCCATGTCTTCCTTGGTAGAGCATCTCCCAGAGTGGTTAGGAGGATTTAGATGGAAATAGCCTGCCCGGTGCTTCGTTTGTAGAAACAGCTGCGTAAGGGCAGCGGCCCCACCCCCTGCTGCCGTTTGAGTGGCCTTGCGGGTCCTGGACACAGTGGGGCACACAGCAAGTCGTGGGCCCTCCCCTATGGCCGGGAGCCTGACATCCTGGTTTCCATCTGTCACATGGAGAAGCATGCTGGGTGACCTCTTCTCTAGGGTCTCTGCTGCCTCTGTCCACTTCCTGCCTGACAGAACCTGGATGGCGGAGCTCCCTGTCCAAGAGGGACAGGCTGGGGGCGGGAGCAGTGGCCACATGCCCCAGGAGGCCGCCGCTGTGTGTGTTCCACGGTGGGAAAGGGAGAGCTCCTCTGGGTTCACCTCGGGATGTGGTTTTGACTTTCAAATCACAAACACGTTTTGTGTACTCAAAAAGTAAACTTAGGGCCGGGCGTGGTAGCTCACGCCTGTAATTCTAGCACTCTGGGAGGCCAAAGCGGGCAGATAGCTTCAGGACAGGAGTTCGAAACCAGCCTGAGCAAGAGCAAGACCCCGCCTCTACTAAAAATAGAAAGAAATTAATTGGCCAGCTAAATATATATAGAAAAAATTAGCTGGGCATGGTGGCGCATGTCTGTAGTCCCAGCTACTCGGGAGGCTGAGGCAGGAGGATTGCTTGAGCCCAGGAGTTTGAGGTTGCTGTGAGCTAGGCTGACGCCACGGCACTCTAGCCCGGGCAACAGAGTGAGACTGTCTCAAAAAAAAAAAAAAGTAAACTTAAACC
>CAUYRT010018127.1:0-36618 GCA_963574885.1 Lepilemur ruficaudatus
GTAGTCCCAGCTACTTGGGAGGCTGAGGCAGAAGGATTGCTTGAGCCCAGGAGTTTGAGGTTGCTGTGAGCTAAGCTGACGCCACGGCACTCACTCTAGCCCGGGCAACAGAGTGAGACTCTGTCTCAAAAAAAAATAAAATAAAATAAAATTCATGTATATGACAAAACCTTACAAGAATCAACAGATTAAAAAAATTTTTTTCTCCAAAAAGGATTCTAGTAAGATTGGTGCTCCGTAAAAGTGCTCAATTCTATGACTTTACAACCCCCCCACAACACACAAACATATACTTCATGGGTACCTCAGCCCAAGACACACAGGCTGATATGGTGCCAGGCATTTATAGCCTGGGGCTACAAAGTATAAGGAGCAGCTTCCATCTTTGAAGAGTTAACTGTCCAAGCATGTTCATGTACATGATTGACAATAACATCCAGGTTTTGATTTGCCCAGCATTCCTTCTTCCTTTCCTTCTCTTTTCTGATCCTAACTTGGAGCCTTTCCATGTCCCTTGATATTTAAGGGAAAGCATGGAGAGATAAGAGAAATAGTAAAGCAATAATCTGAACACTCTTTGGCACAGCAAGTAATTCTATATTAGAAATTTATCCTGAGGGAATAATGAAGGATGTGGCAAAGGCCTATGTGAGGATATTTATCCTAAGATTATTTAGGATAATGAAAAATCAGAAATAACTTAAATGCCAAAAAATAGGTTTTGAGAAAATATATTAAACTATAAGCATTGTTTCATTAGCTTATGTTATATAACAAACTGCCCCAAAATTTAGCAACTTAAAACAATGATTTATTTTTTCTCACAAATCTGTGGGTTGGCTGGGCATTTCCTCTGCTGATTTCTCCCAGGCTCACTCTGTGGCTGCATTCTACTGGGAGGTTTCTTGGTCTAAAAATTCAAGATGGCTTCACATGTCTGGCAGTGGTTATGGCTATGGGCTTGGTTGCCTTGGTTCCCCTCCACTTGACCTCTTATCCTTCACTAAGCTACCCTGGCTTTCTTCCATGGCAATCTCAGCAAAGTATTCTAAAGAGGACAAAGTGGAAGCTGCAATGTCTCTGGAGGCCTAGGCTCCAGAAACCATACAGCATCACTTCCACCACATTCTATTTTTTGGGGGGGGGTGGGGGACAGAGTCTCACTCTGTTGCCCAGGCTAGAGTGCCGTGGTATCAGCCTAGCTCACAGCAACCTCAAACTCCTGGGCTCAAGCGATCCTTCTGCCTCAGCCTCCTGAGTAGCTGGGACTACAGGCATGCGCCACCATGCCCGGCTAATTCTTTCTATATATTTTTAGTTGGCCAATTAATTTCTTTCCATTTTTAGTAGAGATAGAGTCTCGCTCTTGCTCAGGCTGGTTTCAAACTCCTCACCACATTCTATTGATGAAAGCAATAGGCCAGAAGCTGGTGAAGATTGAAAGGAGAGAAGAAATAAACTCACTTCTGGATAGGAAGAGTGGCACAGTCACATTGCAAAGACACATGCACAGTGGGATGGGAGGAATTTGTGGCCATTAAACAATTTGCCAAACCATACAACAGGGTATGATATGGTTGGTCATTTAAAATAGGATTTTAGAGGAATATTTGACCAGTGCTAATATTAAAAATAATTTAACAGGCAGTCACTGAGGCCAGTCCAGACCAACCAGGTAGGACTGTGCTGGGCCTTGTTTCTTGGAACTGAGGACCTTACCCTATTGTGTTAATCTTGTGGTAAATGGTTTTATCCTTCCTTTCATTCACTTGTTTGGAACCTCCTTCCTGTGACTCTCTCCTGGGCAAAGAGAATGTGAGCTAGTGCCTTCACACAGCCTTGCAAACTACAGAGGATGTTTTACAAGGCTAGTGTCACCCTCCCTCCCAGTGAAGCTGATTCTTGGAGCCACATAGTCTTGGAGCATGATCTTCAGAGTCTCTGTTCCCTTCCTATTTCTTAGTCTTATGGTTTCTAAGTGGAATAAGCATCCCAGGCCAAAAAAAAAAAAAAAGCAATATATATAGCTCCTTTAACAAGTCACCAGAGAGCACAAATACCTCTCTGGTGTTTATAATAAACCCCTGCAGATCATAATCTGGCTGTGGGATTGCCACCCTGCCTGTCCTGGGATAAGAGGGCACAAAGGAAGAGGAAGAATGGGAAATTCATTCTGAATCTAAGCAGTGCTATAAGACAAGAAGAAATTTCCAGATACTGTTTTATGCTCTTAACCTCCAGAGGCACATACGACTCTGTTTCCTGAAAGCTCAGGAAATGTTGACACTATGTCTTTTGTAGAAGAATCAAAGACAGAGTGATTGGAAGACCCGGGGATTGATTCATTGTCTTCAGAGCCCCCTTAATTGAAATGGGGATAGCTCAGCCAGACAGGGCCTAATAGGCTACTTGGACATTTCTGATAATTTGTCATGGGCTTGCTGCTTGCTGCTTGCTGCTTCCTCTTAGTGCCAGGAACAGAGCACATATGTCTCAAGCCATAGCAGTCCAACTGGAATATTAAATCTGCAAGTCCTCCATTTTCAATTACTTTGTGTTATATAAGTTGGACAAACCACAGTCCAGGCTTTGCTGCTAGCATAGGGAAGACCTGCTCTCTCATGGGATCCAGAACCTTATTAGAGGGAGGGGTTCCAAAGTGGGAACATAATTCTGTGGATGCCCCAGGTCTCTTTTTCTGTTTTAGATAGGGTTTTTTTTCCCTTAACATTTGGTTCACAGATTTTTTTTTTTTTTTTGAGACAGAGTCTCACTCGGCCTGGGCTAGAGTGCCATGGCGTCAGCCTAGCTCACAGCAACCTCAAACTCCTGGGCTCAAGCGATCCTTCTGCCTCAGCCTCCTGAGTAGCTAGGACTACAGGCATGTGCCACCATGCCCGGCTAATTTTTTCTATATATTTTTAGTTGGCCAATTAATTTCTATCTATTTTTTAATAGAGACAGGGTCTCACTCTTGCTCAGGCTGGTTTCAATTCCTGACCTTGAGCAATCCACCCACTTCAGCCTCCCAGAGTGCTAGGATTACAGGCGTGAGCCACCACGCCCGGCCCACAGATTTTTTTTTAATTGAGGGATAACATACATAAAATGTATATTTTTCTTTTTTTTCTTTTTTACATAACATGTAACTAGTCTGTATATAAAATGTATAAAGTACACTCATTTTAAGTGTACAGCTTGATTTTTTAAAACCATCACTCAGATCAAGATACAAAGTATTTCAGGCATCACATAAGGGTCCCTCGTGTTCTTTCCCCATCTGTACTCTTTCAAAGGTATTCTATTCTGTTGTCTACAAATATCTATCAGTTTTGCTTGTTCTTGAACTTCATATATATGGAACAATACAGCACATACTCCTTTGTGTCTATCTTTGTTTCAGCATATTATCTGTGAGATTCATCCATGTTACATATAGCAGTAATTTGTTACTTTTTATTGCTATGTAGTATCTTACTGTATGAATGTGCTACAATTTATTTATATATTTGTTTTTGATGCGTATTTAGGTAGTTTCCTATTTGGGGCTATTATGAATAGAGCTGCTACAAATACCCCTGTACATGTCCTTTGGGGACTATATATATTCATTTCTTTTAAGACTATACCTAAGAATAGAGGCCAGGAGCAGTGGCTCACGCCTGTAATCCTAGCACTCTGGAAGGCCGAGGCAGGTGGATCGTTTGAGCTCAGGAGTTTTGAGACCAGCGTGAGCAAGAGCCAGACCCTGTCTCTACTAAAAAAATAGAAAGAAATTAGCTGGACAACTGAAAGTATATATATAAAAAATTAGCCGGGCATGGTGGCGCATGCCTGTAGACCCAGCTACTCAGGAGGCTGAGGCAGAAGGATTGCTTGAGTCCAGGTGTTGAGGTTACTGTGGGCTAGGCTTACACCACAGCACTCTAGCCCAGGCAAAAGCGTTAGATTCTGTCCCAAAAAAAAAAAAAAAAAAAAAAAAAACCAAAAAAACAGAATTTCACCCACCATACAGAAAACTGGAGTATTCTTCTCTGGAGAGACTGAATAGTTTCAGAATAAAACACAAATACTGATACTCGGGTGCCCCTTGATAAAAAGGCAACTCACTGCCTGCTTATCCCACAGTGAAACCCATTCATCAACATGCCTCTCTGAAATACACAGGGCTTCTAACCAGTTTTTTTTTTTTTTGTTCCACATTCTTAGATATGAATGTACAGTCACAGTTCACAAGACATCTGAGGAAAACTTCCAGTATGGAAAACTGGGACCAAAACAAAAGAAAAAGTGAGACTTGGAAGAAACAAAGAGAATAAGAAACAGAAAAAGATATTTTTAAAAACATATAACATTTATATTTTTAGATATAAGAGAAAATATCAATCCATGAAACAAGTACAGGATGCTTGATATGGTTATAATTGTCCCCTCCAAATCTCATGTTGAAATTTGACCCCAAGTTGGAGGTGGGCCTAGTGGGACGTATTTGGGTCATGGGGACCGATCCCTAACGAATGGCTTAGTGTCTCCTTGTGGCAAGGAGTGAGTTCTTGGTCTATTAGTGTCCAGGAGAACTGATTGTTAAAAAGAGACTAACACCTCCCTTCCCTTTCTTGCGCTGTCTCTTGCCACGTGATGCCTGTTCCCCTTCACCTCCTGCCACGAGTGGAAGCTTCGTGAAGCTCTCACCAGAAGCAGATGCTATGCTTCTTGCACAGCCTGTAGAACCATGAGTCAAATAAACCCCTTTTCTCTGTAAATTACCCAAGCCCAGGTATTTCTTTATAGTAACACAAAATGGACTAAAACAATGCTATTTTTTATAAATCAAAGAAAAGAAAAAAAGTGATAGAAATTAAAAGTACGATAACCAAAATAAAAGCATTTAATTGGAGGTTAAAGTCAAGGAAATCTCTAACTAGAAAAGACTCAAGGAATGACAATAGGAGTGTGTAATCTGAGAGACCAAAATAGTTGCCTCTTTATCAACTAATATGGACCTTAAATTTAAGGAAACAAAGGAAACAAAACCTACTGGCTGAGGGTAGGGCTCACTGGCTTGAAAACTTCCTAAATTCCTACAGATACAAGAAAAAACACACTGTTGATAAACTCCCTAACAATAGGAGCTACCAGGCAAATTGTCAGACCCTTTCTAACTCTGATTTACAACCCAGACCACTACAACTCTGATTGGACAGAGGACTGGCCTTACAAACAATCTTTCCTGTTAAGCAGCTGCAGACCTCAAGCAAGTTTCAGCCAGTCTAAAAAGATTGCACCTACAGGCTGGTGTGGTGGCTCACACCTATAATCCTAGCACTCTGGGAGGCTGAGGCGGGAATATCCCTTGAGGGCCTGAGCAAGAGTGAGATCCTGTCTCTACTAAAAATAGAAAAAAGGCCAGGCGCGGTGGCTCATGCCTGTAATCCTAGCACTCTGGGAGGCCTAAGCGAGAGGACCTTCAAGGTCAGGAGTTCAAAACCAGCCTGAGCTAGAGCGAGATTCTGTCTCTACCAAAAATAGAAAGAAATTAATTGGCCAACTAAAAATATATATAGAAAAAAATTAGCCAGGCCTGATAGCACATGCCTGTAGTGCCAGCTGCTCGGGAGGCTGAGGCAGAAGGATTGCTTAAGCCCAGGAGTTTGAGGTTGCTCGAGCTAGGTTGACACCGTGGCACTCTAGCCCAGGCAACAGAATGAGACTCTGTATAAAAAAAAAAAAAAAAAAAAAATAGAAATAAGCTAGCCAGGCGACTAAAAATAGAAAAATTAGCTGGGCGTCATGGCGCACACCTGTAGTCCCAGCTACTCAGGAGACTGAGGCAGAAGGAGCCCTTGAGCCCAGGAATTTGAGGTTGCAGTGAGCTATGACACATTCTACCCAGGGCGACAGAGTGAGACCCTGTTTCAAAAAAAAAAAAGACTGCCGTATAGTTTACCTTTTGATGTAAAGACCCAAATTCGACCTTATTTTAATGCTAAAAACCCACCCCAAATTGAACGTGTGATGTATGTTACATGTATGTTTACCCATTGTGCATGTGCTGGACTCCCCTCATAAATATGTATAGCTTTTCCCTCAAACCTAGTGAATATGTATGACTGTATTGTGTAATACAGATGCTATGAAGCATAAAAACCAACCTGCTCTTTCCCTCTTTGAAAAGAGATCATGTTCGGCCTGGAGAATATCTTGTCCCAGTTTGCAAACTGAAATTGCCTATAAAGCTCTCCTTTATGCTATTTAGCCGTCCTGGTGGTCTTTTGAACGACAAGTGAAAAAGGTAGAAAACTCAATGAAGAGATTTAATATCAGAAAGGGAGAACAGGGAGAGCAATAGGAAGGAGGAAATTATCAAGTAAATAATACAGAAATGTTTTCCAGAACTGAAGGAGATTAGTTTCCAAATTAAAAAAGATGTGCCGTGCATCCAGAAAAATAAAAACAAAAACAGAAATACACCAATCACAACATCAAGTGAAAGAGAGGATCATCCCAAAAACTTTCCAAGAGCAAATACAGGTCATATACAGTATCAGGAATCAGATGACATCTGTTTTCTCAGTGCAGCAATGAGGCCTGAAAATAAACAGTGGCCTTCAAAATTCTGAAAGAAATTATTTTCAACCTAGAATTCAATATGTCAATGAAAAAGAAGCCAAACTCTGTAAAATAATTTAAAGAGGTTTATTCTAAGCCAAGTTTGAGGACCTTGGCCCCAAGCCATACCCAAGAAGCCTGAGCAAGTGAACTTGGTATGATGCGTTATAGTTTGGTTTTATACATTTCAGGGAGACAGGAATTACAGTTAAAGTCATAAATCAATACACGGAAGGCATACATTGGTTTGGCCTGAAAAGGCAGGACGTCTCAAATCAGGGGCTTAGGAATCATAGGTGGATTTAGGCATTCTTTAGTTGACAATTGGCTGAAAGAGTTAAGCTTTGTATAAAGATCCACAATGATTGGAAAAGAAATGCTTGAGTTAAGTGAGGAAGTATGTTAATTAGAGACAAGCTGCTGGACATATACCCAGTCTCAAGTGGTCTGTTAAGTAAACTGATGACCTGCAGGTCTGATTTAAGTTTTGTCTTATATAGCCTTAGGCCTATTACTGAGTTACAAAGGATATCTCCAAGAAGGGAAGGGGGGCATGATGAGGTGAGTCTGACCTCCTTTCTCATGGCCAGCAACTCAACTTTAGGGTATTTCCAGGGTCCCCTTGGCCAAGAAGGGGTCTATTCAGTCAGCTGGGGGTGGGAGGTGGGAGGTCTTAAGATTTTATTTTAGTTCACAAATAGCCAACTATAAATCAAGTGTGAAAGTAAAATAAAGGCATCTTTAGAAAAACAAGCTCTCAAAAAATTTATATCCTATGTACCTTTTCATAGTTTGGTGTTCTCCATTAAAAAAAAGTAAGCCAGGAAAAAGGAGAGCATGAGAGCAGGGAAATAGGATTCTACCCATAAGACAGGTAAAGAACATTCCTAGGATTGTGGCAAAGGGAAATCCCATGATATCACTTTGTAGCAGGCCCACAGAGCAGCCAGTCTAGACTTAAGGCCATAGAGGTAGGCCCCAGAGGGATATTACCAAGTGGGAAAAATGAAATAAAAAGATTATCTAAGGCCGGGTGCGGTGGCTCACGCTTGTAATCCTAGCACTCTGGGAGGCCGAGGCGGGTGGATTGCTCAAGGTCAGGAGTTCAAAACCAGCCTGAGCATGAGCAAGACCCCATCTCTACTAATAATAGAAAGAAATTAATTGGCCAACTAAATATATATAGAAAAAAATTACCCGGGCATGGTGGCGCATGCCTGTAGTCCCAGCTACTTGGGAGGCTGAGGCAGAAGGATCGCTTCAGCCCAGGAGTCTGAGGTTGCTGTGAGCTAAGCTGATGCCACAGCACTCTAGCCTGGGCAACAGAGCCAGACTCTGTCTCAAAAAAAAAAAAAAAAAAGATTATCTAAGGATTCTGGGAAGATGGCAGAGTAGGAAGCACTGGGAATCTGTCTCCCCACTTACACAATTGCACTGGCAGACTCTATCTGGTGTTACCCATCTTGGACTCTGGAGTCTATTAAATGCTTGCAACTTCCAGGGCATGGCTTAGACTGTAAATTGTGGCTTTTTTCAGTCAATTTCAGTTCTTAGCACAGTAATAGCTACCCATTCCCCCCACCTCAGCCACCTGGCATGTATTCCTGGAGCAGCTTGCACACAGCTTGCAGAGCCAGGGCGGGCAAAAATTGACTCCAGCCCAGGCAGCAGAGCAAGATCCTGTCTCAAAAAGAATAAAAAATAAAAATCTTCATTAATGATAAATAACTTTATCATTTAGTATAAATAACTTTATTTTTTAGTATTGGTATTACAGTTTACACAGTGCCTTCATATTCATGAAAGGCACTGTAAATTAAAGACTTACTGTGGGCCAGGCACGGTGGCTCAAGCCTGTAATCGTAGCACTCTGGGAGGTTGAGGTGGGTGGATTGCTCAAGGTCAGGAGTTCAAAACCAGCCTGAGCAAGAGCAAGATGCCATCTCTACTAAAAACAGAAAGAAATTAATTGGCCAACTAAAAATATACAGAAAAAATTAGCCAGGCATGGTGGCACATGCCTGTAGTCCCAGCTACTCAGGAGGCTGAGGCAGAAGGATCGCTTGAGCCCAGGAGTTTAATATTGCTGTGAACATCACAGCACTCTAGCCCGGCAAACAGAGTAAGACTCTGTCTCAAAAAAAAAAAAAAAAGACTTACCGTGGTAAATTTTTTTGCAAAGCAAATAACCTCTCCCTAATAATGGTTTTTAAAGTACAAATTTCTACAAAATATCTGAACTTACTTACAAAGCATCAAACACCTATATATAAGCCAATTAAATCTTATTTATAAAATCTTTGTGTAGGTTCCTATGAAAGGGAATCCAGGCTTTTGGTCTCATACTGAGGTGCCTACTCCGGTACTCACTGCTTGGCTGTCTTACAGTCTCATTCAGTCAAATATTTGAGGATTTACTGTCAGGCACTGGGGGTGTAATGATGATAAATAGGGTTGTGTTTAATAGTTTAATGAGACTGTGCATGGTGGCTCACACCTGTAATATTAGCACTCTGGGAGGCTGAAGTGGGAGGATTGCTTGAGGTCAGGAGTGCAAGACCACCCTGAGCAAGAGTGAGACCCCATCTCTATTAAAAATAGAGAAAATTAGCCAGATGCGGTGGCACATGCCTGTAGTCCCAGCTACTTGAGAGGCTAAGGCAGGAGGATGGCCTGAACCATTTGAGGTTGCTGTGAGCTAAGCTGATGCCATGACACTAGTCCAGGTAACAGAGCAAGACTCTGTCGCAAAAAAAAAAAAGTGAAATAAGGAGGAGCAGCTGACGAGTAAATAAGCATGACAATATAGTATAATGAAATGCCACTACAAAAGTAAGTTGGGAGTATAATGGAAGCAAATAAGAAGAGCACCTAAATTAATATTAGAGGGAAGTGAAGGCTTCCCAGAGAGGATAACATTTAAGAGCCAAAAACTAAGAAAGTGTTGATTACAGGGAGAGGAGGCCAAGAAGAGTGTTGTAGGCAGAGGGAAAAGCAGAGGCAAGGGACTGAGGCTCACAGAGAAATGATTCATTTGATGAACTGAAAGTAGTCCAGTATAGTTGCAGCATAGAGTTTGACAAGAGTTGAAGAACGGAAAAAAATGATGCTCAAGTTAAGTAGGGCCAGATTATGTGGGACCCTGTGAGTCAGGCTAAGAGCTCTGAACTCCTGAGACAGTTCATGACAGCTGCTTCCCCTCCCTTGGTCTCTAGCCACAACACTTATCTTCCTGTGCCAAACTTAGGAGATAAAACACCTACTAGGAGCTGAAAAGAAAGGCAGAGCCAGATGTTGTCTACTTGTTTATTCTTGTTCTTTAAAAAATAAAAAAAAAAATAAAAAGGTGAGGGATGGAGAGGGAAATAACCCATGAACACTGTGAACAGGAACCAAGCCTCCAAGACTTGGGCATACTCCCTCTACCCTCAACCTCAGTTCTCTGAGAGATTCCCACCCACCCAATTTTCTTTTAAACAAGAAACCCAAATCAGCAGCAAAGGTACCTGGGGTAGTCACTGAGATTTCGAACACTGGGGATGGGAGAGCGAAAGTCCAAAAAATAGGAGCTGGGGAGAAAAGAGAAGGAATGAGGGAGAGGTCAGGCTCTGGAGGACAGAGTTGGGCTGCAAGAGGTGGAAGTGAGCCAGTATGGGGGCTACCCCTGCTGACTGCTGCCGCCCACATTCCCCCAGCCCCAGAGAACCCCATGGTTTGTTCTGCAGTCCATTCCCTATTTTCCAAAGGCCTCACAGGCCTAGCTCCAAGTCCTCTAACTCCTCTTCCAGCGCCCTCCTCCTTGCTAGCTTCTCCAGCTGCTCTTTGCTGGGCTGGCTGACTTCCCCAGCCTGGATCCGTTGCTGCAGCTCTTCCACTTGCCGAAGCTTCTTCTTTAGGTTCTTTATCTTCTTGGCTCTCTCGGTGCTGGCAGCTGAGTCAGGCTGGTCAGAGGTGGCTGTAGGGGCCGCCCGGGAGCCCTGTGGAGCACTGGGGAGTTGGGCTGTCTCTCCCAGGGACACCTTATCAAGAGTCCGGCTCAAGGCCTCTGCCTCTCCTTTCTCTTGCTGCTGCCGCCTCTTCTCCTTTCGCTTCAGGTTGCGTTTGGCTGTCTTGGAAAGACCTGGTTCACCACCTTCAGGCCTGGATGGGGTGACAGGAACAGTGGCCTCAAGGCTCAGCCCTGGGGGCAGTTCTGGTTTACTCTTGAAAAACTTCACATATTTATTTTCATACCTGCAAGGAAACAGAAGATGTCGACAAAGTTTCAAAGAATCATTGAGTTTTTGATCTGCTTTCTTAACGTTCCAAATCATTTCACTCTTATTATATTCCTGCTTCCTTTCTCTCGTTATGGTCCCTCCCCAACTTTCCTCTGCTCTGCAGGAGAGGTTGTAGGAGGGTCCCTAGAACCTGAAGCTCTGGATTTCTGAATGCTATTTGGAGGTTCTGATAAACAGAGGTCATAGAACAGAACTAGCCACCTACAACCTTCACTCATCCCTGAATCCCAGCCCCTTCTTCTCCTTTCTCAGATAGCTGCCCTCCTTCCATTTCCTTAGGACTCAGGAAAGCCTTCCCTGAACTTGTGGGCACAAGAATATTCTATCCTTCTGTAGGGAACCCAATAAATACCCCTCCTCAAGCCTAACCACGCACACTGGGACCTCCTCCTGGGGCACGTAGCCTTCTTTCACCCTCCGTTGCTTGCGCCAGGTCCCGTCAGGTCTCTGTGTTGAAGCGATGTACTTGCCTAAAACGAGAAAAATTAAGTTGAAGAGTTCTTATTTTCAAACATTTCTCAACATGACAGAATGCATAAATGTACATATCTTCCCTCAGCACTCATCTGACCACCAAATGTACCCATTAAAGCACCTTTTCTCATTCAACCCTCAATCCCTCTCTCATTATTATTTACTGAGTGCCTATACACTGTACAACATACCATTTTTGCACTAAAGGAGCTTCTATTGTGGTAATTTATTTGAAAGGACAGGATAGGCACAGAGGAAAAATTTTTTAAAAACACAAGGCAATAAGCATGGGAACATGAAAGGTAGTAAATGAACAAGAGGCTAAAAAGGGGCAAAATCAAGAACCACAGAAAGATAAATGACCAGAGATGATGTTGTAGACAAGGGGAAATTTTATTTAGATGCATCTTGAAAAATATGACAAGTTTTAGGAATCCATACTATATATATATAAGCATGCTACATAAGGATATATGTAAAGGATGTTTGTTGATGCATGATTTAAATTAGCAAAAAGCTAAAAGCAATTTAAATGGCCATCAATAAATGATTAAATAGATTTGGTTTATCTGCACAATGGAACACCAAGATGTTATTAGAAACAATGTTAGGGGCCAAGCATGGTGGCTCGAGCCTGTAGTGCCAGCTACTGGAAAGGCTGAGGCAGTAGGACTGCTTGAGCCCAGGAGTTTGAGGTTATAGTGAGCTATGATCACACCGTGGTCCTCTGCACTCTGGGCAACAGAGTGAGATCCCATCTCAAAACAACAACAGAGAAGCTTTGTGGAGGAAGGACTGAGACTAGAGCTGGGCTTTGAGGAAAAGGTCAAACTAAATAAAAAGGGAAACAGAGGAGATTTGAAACAGAAGTTCATTCTAAAGCAAAAATTCAGACACAGGCACATATATGGCATTTTCAGGAGATGGCAAATAGACCAGTCTGGCTTAGCCAGAGACAGGACTAGTGCAATGAAGGGAGAATGTTCAGACCTTGAATACCAGTTAAGGGGTTTAACATCTGGCACATGGCATGCATTCAATAAATATTTGTCAAATGAATGAATCCTTTATCCAAACTATTGTTTTGGGGCTTTGGATAAATGAATGAATCCTTTATCCAAAGCAGTGTTTTAGGGCAATTAATTTAGCATGATAAGAGGATGGATTGGAAAAGAAAAATACTAGGGACTGGGGAAAACAGGGAAAAAAGACTGCAACAATCCTGGCATGAAGGGGCAGAACAGGCTGAAACAGTGAGAGTGGAAATGAAGAGATTGATGCCAGATACATCATCAAAGAATCAATACTTGGTAATTAACTGACTAGGGAGGAATAAAAAGGTTAGAAATCAAAGATAATTCAACATATTTTGTATTAGTAATCCCAATATTGAGAAATTGGCATAAGGAAAGAGTCCCAACAGAAACAATAAAAATAAGAAAAAGAGGGAAGATATAATCATGTGAAAATTATGACATTACCAATACAGAGCTAAAAATTAAAAACAAACTTCACATCCAATTATATGGGAATGGCTAAATATACATGCCTGCTAAAAATGATAAAAAATTTCAAAAAATCATCTATGACATAATATAAAACACAGTAAAATTATATATCCCCCATGATTTCAACTATTAAATGTGATGATATCTATAATTTTAGAAAACAATGTATAATAATGAAAATGTTATATGATTATAAATGATTTTTCTTTTTAAATATTCCCCTTTATGGCCGGGTGTGGTGGCTCACGCCTGTAATCCTAGCACTCTGGGAGGCCAAGGCAGGTGGATCACTTGAGCTCAGGAGTTTGAGACCAGCCTGAGCAAGAGTGAGACCTTGTCTCTACTAAAAAAAAATAGAAAGAAATTATCTGGACAACTAAAAGTATATATACAAAAAATTAGCCAGGCGTGGTGGCACATGCCTGTAGTCTCAGCTACTCGGGAGGCTGAAGTAGGAGGATCATTTGAGCCCAGGAGTTAGAGGTTGCTGTGAGCTAGGCTGACGCCACGGCACTCTAGCCTGGGCAACAGAGTGAGACTCTGTCTCAAAAAATAAAAATTCCCATTTATGTTGTTGTTAAATTGTGGGTTTTTTAATATATGGTTTTACATTTCAAGCCTAAATGGCTTAGAGAATTATAGGTACACAGAGAAGAGTGAAATTAATTTTGACTATAAAGACTTTGTGTAGGACACAGAATCTGTTGTGATCCTTGGAAGATGAGCAGTGTTTAGACAGGTGGAGGTAGGTGTGTGGTTAAGGAAAGAGAAGAAAAGGAAGTATTTCAGGCATAGGGACAAGAGCAAAGGTAACAACAAAACTAGTCACACCTCTACTTAAAATTCTTTCTGGATTCCTATTGCCCTCAAGGTATTTACATGGAGGATGAAGCTGCACACAAACGGCCTTCTTGACCTAGCTCCTGCTAATCTTCAGCCTCTTAGTACCTATACTCTCTGCTTTAGACATTGAAATATTAACAAATCTCACCCAGAGGCGTGTCTCTAATCTCTAGATCTTTTTGCTTTTGCTTCCTTTAGCCTGGAATAGACTTTCCTTGCCTATCTTAGTTAATTCCTACTGCTCTTAAAAAGTCAAATTCAAGTATAAACTCAGGGTGACCTTCCCTGACTTCCTCAACCCAAGCCAGGTTAGAAGTTGCCTTTTGTGCACTCACAGCACCTGTTTTAGCCTTTATCATGCTCTAATGTTTAACATAATTGTTTGCTTGAGAGCAGAGATTGTCTTTTTTTTGTTTCTTGAAACAGAATCTCACTCTGTCCCCCCACCCCCTCTGCCCTGTAAAGTGCAGTGGCGCCATCATAGCTCACTGCAACCTCAGACTCCTGGGCTCAAGCGATTCTCCTGCCTCAGCCTTCCAAGTAGCTGAGACTGCAGGTGTGAACCATGATGCCCAGCTAAATTTTTTTGTTTTTAGTAGAGACAGGGTCTCCCTCTCGCTCCGGCTGGTCTCAAACTCCTGCTTGAGGCTCCTCAGCCGAGGCCTCCCAGAGTGCTAGGATTACAGGCATGAGCCACCTCCCCTGGCCAGAGATTGTCTTTTGAACTTTGTACCAAAGAGCCTGGCCCACAGAAGACAGCAAGTATCGACTGAATTAATGAATAAATGTTAAGTGTCACATTAGGGAATAGCAAGAATCTAGTATGTTTTGGGCAAAAAGCATTTGTAATGGGAAAAGAGACTAGGGGTAAATTAGTGAGATTATGAAAGGTCTCCAGTCTCCACTGAGTTGGGACTGAAGCCTTAGGCTGTGGGAGAACGCTGAAGGCCAATAAGGGAGTAGAGGTGATCTGCTCAAAGCAATGCCTTAAGATTAACCTGAAAATGTGTACCATAAACTAAACATAGAGTAAATGAAAGCCCTAGCTTCAATGTGAGAAGATTTAACTTAGATAGTCTCTATGGATATTGAAAGGAAAATGAAATTCATTATGAAGGATAAACTAACAGGGTCCTAAGACTGCCAAGATTTGAATTACAGAGGAAATAAAACAGTGCTACAGTGGATCTGGTGCTTTTTACATGTATTCTCATTTTTCACAACATACCTGTAAGTAGTGCATATGCTAATAACATTTATTCACACATGGATTTTAAATGTTTATTGCACACTTACTGTTGTGCCAGGCACTGTTAACAGGAGCTAGGGATACAACAATGAATAAAACAAGCAAGGTTCCTGCCTTCTTGTAGCATACATTCTAGTGAGGAAGAAAGATAATAAACAAGATGTTTATTGTTTATTATGATGTTATTTGCTAAGTATAATAAGCTAATTATCACTCTTGAACGTGAAAAATTGGAAAATAAAAACCACTGATAGACACAAAGTGCAAAGGAAAAGATAACTTTATGAAAACAATTAATTCAGTTTTGTTTTTGGAGACAGGGTCTCTGTCACCCCAGCTAGAGTGCAGTGGTGTCATCATAGCTCACTGCAACCTCTAATTCCTGGGCTCAACTGATCCTCCTGCCTCAGCCTCCCAAGTAGCTGGGACAACAGGCATGAGCCACCACGCCCGGCTAATTTGTCCATTTTTTGTAGAAATGGGGTCTTGTTCTTGCTCAGGCTGGTCTGGAACTCTTGGCCTCAAGTGATCCTCCCGCCACAGCCTCCGAAAGTGTTAGGATTACAGGTATGAGCCATTGTACCCGGCCTAATTCAATTCTAGACAAGCAATGTTTTTCATGGAATCAGGGAGAAAAGGAAACAATACTAGAAACATATATCTAACTGCATAGAGTATAGTTGAAGGTTTAAAAGGAGTAGAGATAGACTGTGATGAAAGGCAGGCATAATCTTTTCGAATGGCCATCCTGTGTGGAAGCCCTCAGAGATACAAATAGCTAATTATCACAAAGGAGCACCTATTTTATGTTATCTTGGTTCCATCCTCTGGCCTTGATGGTATCCAAAGGTGAAGTCAAATAGAAGGGAGAGATTTGATGGGTCCCACCCCTAGAAATAAAAACCAAGGGCAGAATATCAGGACTTTCAGATAACATCTTTAAGAGAGTCAGAAAAGCTGGGGACTACGACTATAAGAATTTTTTAAACTTAATTATTTTCCCACATCTGCTGTTTTGTAATCCTCAATCTGTTTCCTTATATCTGTTGGCAATAAAAACCCTTAAACTGAAAAGGGCCTCATTTTCAGGGGTTGCAGGAAGACAGCGAAGAAACAATACTGCAAGGCTTGGGAGAACCCCAAGGAACTAGGGAAAGTGACTATTAAAGATTTGTTGAGTTCCCAGGACCTGATTCAAGTAATAAAAGAGATCGGAGTCACAGATCTGAGTCTAAGGATGATCTTAGGGCCAACAATGATAAGACCTAGATGTGGTTTCCAACATAGAGAAAATATAAAAAGAGAAGATCAAAGTTGGAGGAATGACCCTGGAAAAATGGTCATGATCATTTCCCTCAAGGAAGAAAATGTACCAGCAATGATAGTAAATGATTCATAGGAAAGGAGGATTAGGACAGTGCTATGCCACAGAGAACAAGAGTTGTAAGTAAGAGCAGGTGATTAACAGTATTAAATACTGTTTTAAGGGGGCAGGTGATTACACTATTTACTACTGCAGAGAGATCAAGAAAAGGAGAACTGAGAAAAAGGTTACTGATATTGGCAATTTGGAAATCCCTGGTTATCTCTAAGAATATAGTCTCAGGAAAGCAGGGTGGTCAGAAGCCAGAGTACAAATTAATTAAATATAATAAACATTTATTGAAAGCCTCTAATGAGAAAAGTACTATATTAAGTGCTACAAGAATTATCAAGATAAGCAAGATGGTCCCCTACTTTTAAGAAATTTACAGTCTAAGAAAGGAGGTAGGCACATTAGGCAAGCAAACAATAAGACAAAAGTAAAAATATCACAAGTATCATAAGAGACACAGATAAATACTAATAAGAGACTTCAAAGGAATAAATAGTCACATCGCATTTGATGGGAGAAGGTGATAGGAAATCAGGAAAGCTCAGGGATTTGACTCTAAAGATTAGGTGCAGTAGTTTGCACCTGTAGTCCCAGCAACTTTGGAGACTAAGGCAGGAGGATTGCTTGAGCCCAGGAGTTCAAGACCAACCTGGGGAATATGGCAGACCCTGTCTCAAAAAAAAGACTAAGTAGTAGTAATAGAAATAACAATAAATCAGCAGCCAAGATTTCTGCAGGCAGAGAAAAGAAAGGAAAGAAGATGCTAAGAGAAAACAACAAGCAAAATCACAGCAGTGGAAAACTCACAGCATGTTGAGAATGATTAGGAAGGAGCATTTATTACTAAGTAGCTACATCACACCAGGAATTTCACATACATTATCTTGCTGAATCTAGACAATGGGTAGATATTACCATTTACAGCTAAGGCAATAGTCTCCAAGTGGTTAAAATGAAGTCCAGGATCACAAAGGTAGCATGTTGCTGTAATATGAACCCAAATCTGACAACAAAGCTTATACATCATCATACTGCTGTGCACCTGTCATATACAGCCTAGTTTCACTAGAGGGTACAGGCAAAAACACAGTATGTGATAATACTATATTAAGTGCTCACATTAAGAGAGTGGTATCTTAGATGTAAGAATGAACGGTCCATATGTAAATTTGATAGTCCCAAAAGACCCTTTATTGAGTGCTCGCTTACCCAGTACAGTGCTCATGTGTTTATATACATTATCTTACTTCATTTTCACAATTTCATGAAGTACTATTCCGGTTTTACAAATGATAAGAAATTTAATAACGTGCCCAAGGTACAATTAATAAATGGCATCAAAATTCAAATCGAGACTGTGGGTTCCAAAGGCTATGTTCTTTATGTATATTGTGTTATAAAAGAAAAAAATACAAAAAAGTTTAACCTCAGTAATAATGAAAGGAAATAGAAATTAAAACAATGAAATAACATTTTCACCTATAAAAGCAGAATTTTTAAATATGAGAATACCAATGCATTCAAAGAATTGGTAAAACCAGCACATTCACATACTGCCAGTGGTAAAACCTTTGTAGAAAGCAATTTGGGGCAGAGCGAGGTGGCTCATGCCTGTAATCCTAACATTCTGGCAGGCCGAGGCAGGAGGACTGCTTGAGCTCAGGAGTTCAAGACCAGCCTCAGCAAAAGTGAGACCCCATTTCTACTAAAAATAGAAAAAAACATTAGCTAGGCATGGTGACAAGGCCTGTACTCAGGAGGCTGAGGCAGGAGGATTGCTTGAGCCCAGGAGTTTGAGGTTGCTGTGAGCTAGGCTGATACTATGGCACTGTAGCCTAGGCAACAGAGTGGAGACTGTTTCCAAAAAAAGAAAAAAAAAAAAAAAACAATTTGGCTAACACAGCAAGAGAATATAAGGTAGTTTTAACATTCAGCAGCGTTTCCCAAAGCTTTTGTCATGTAAAATGCTACTTTCATAAGATATTAACAGGGGTTACCCCAAAAAGCTGTCTTGAAGAAGTTTGGGGAATTCTGGGTTAAACACAGAAAAAAAGATTTTGTGTTTAACGATAAGATTTAAATATGTTCTTGTTCATGTGAATATGCAAGCTGAGAATATGATTTATAGTTTTTCCCAAATTTATTTGAGCATAGAAATCTTATTTTTATTTATTTATTTTGTGGCACATCTCAGAGCACCTACCAACTGTTCTGCAGATCATATTTTGGAAAATACAGCCATTCAGTATGATTCCAATTATGTTATTTCACATATGCTATGTATGTACATAGAAAGAAAAACTAAAAAAAATGCTAACTGCAATTATCTCTGCATTCTGGAATTACTGGTTATACACGTGATTTATATTTTATTTTAATTATAAAAACATTTTCCAAATTTTCTAAAATCAACATGAATTAATTTGATAACAAAAAATAAATTAAGTCCGAGTGTGGTGGATCATGCCTGTAATCCCAGCACTTTGAGAGGCCAAGGTGGGAGGATCACTTGAGGTCAGAAGTTTGAGACCAGCTTGAGCAAGAGCGAGACCCCCATCTCTACAAAAAAATGAAAAATTAGCCAGGCACAGTAGCATGCACCATAATACCAGCTACTCCAGAGACTGAGGCAGAAGAATGGCTTGAGCCAAGAGTCTGAAGTTGCAGTGAGCTATGATGACACCACTGCACTCTACTCAGGGCTATAGAGCTTGACTCTGTCTCAAAAAAAATAAAAAAACAAGGAAGTCTAAGAAACTGTCACAGCCAAGAGGAGCTTAAGGAGACATGAGGACTAAATGTAGTGTGGTATCTTGGATGAGAACGTGGAACACAAAAAAATTACATAAAAACTACGGAAATATGAATAATGTATGGACTTTAGTTAATAATAATGTATCAATATTGGTTCATTAATTGTAAGAAATATACCATATTAATTTAAGATGTTAGTAATAGAGGAACCTGGTTTGTAGGGTCTATGAGAATTCTCTGTAGCATGTTCCCAATTTTTATATAAATCAAAAACCATTCCAGAAAATGAAGTCTATTTAAAATCTTTAAAAGAGAGAAAAATGATGCAAAAAGTTGATCTTGGGTTGGCTAAAACAATGATGCCCTGAACAGAAATAATGATGGAAAAGCTAATACTGATTTTGGTCAGGTTGGATTTGAGATGTGACAGTATATCCAAGAGTGAAAGATATTCACCAAACAATTAGAAAAAGGCATAGGCAACTTAAGTGACAAGATGATACTAGAAATAATGATTACAAAGAGTTAAGAAACAAATAAGCAGTGAGGAAATGGAAATAGCAGGTGTAGATCTGATATTTAAGAAATCTGGCTGTGAAGAGGAAGAAACAGAAAATGATAGGTCTTGATTTTTCAGTGAAATAGAAAGTGAAGTCATCTGCCAAAGGGGGAAGAATTAAAAGGCAGGGTCACAGAGAGCTGAAAAAGGTAAGGGAAATAGCTATGGGAGAATGCCAAAAAAAATTTTTTTTAAAAAATAGGAAAAAAGAATTGGAGAGAAGCCATCATTTTGGCAGAAGCTAACATTAAGTTAGCTAGCTTCTGTGCTTTTTCTCTAGCAACATCCTATGGCCTAGAAACAAAAGCCAAGAAAACAGTTGATGGGTATGAGTCAAGATAACAGAAGTGCTTACTTAGTATAGAAGGTCAAAATGAATGAAGAAAGCAATGAGGATAGTATCAAAGTGCCTAGTCATACAGGTCTAGCTGGGCAGCATCAAAGGTAGCCACAAGGTACTGACAGACTCAATGAAATGCAAAGGTTAAAAACTAGAGAACCTAAGGAGGACAAAAAGCTGATTCTGTGAGTTCGAGGTAGTGAAAAAGGTGACTGGTAAGGAGGCTAAAGTCAGTGACTGGGAGCAACTGAAGTGAAATCAGTGTTATAGATGACATCTAGGTCTTAGTGATTCTGATGAGCAGTTGATTTGAAAACACAAAGCAAAGTCAATGATCTCATGCTGAGGAACTATGAGATCAGAGTATTCCAAAAGTGCTGGAGACACTGAGAATGACAGCAAGAAAGAGAGGAGAGAAAAAATATGATGCAACAGTCTGGGTCCTTGTGAGCGGTAGATGATGGCACTTAAGTTTTAGAGAAACTGCTATAATTGCATGGCAATACCTTCCACAAGGATTAGAGTAATAGTGGTAAATCAATGATCTGGAAGTAGTAAAGGAAAACAAAAAAGCAGTTGATTCCTTCTTCTCTTCCATATAGTCACAGGGAACAGACAATATCTCTTGGTGGCAGGGTAGGGTGAAATGTGATACCTGGATTTTTATTTAGTTAAGATAAAGAAAACAGTTAAGAGTGAACACAAGTGTACTAGACACCAAGTACTATTTTCAAAGCACACATTAAAAGATGATAGTTAAATCCTCATTATTATTGCGCTGAATAAAAAAAAGAAAAAGTTGATAGTTTAAGAAGGACCTACTAGGTAAAAAGCAGGAGGAAAGATGTACCACTTTGAAATGTGAGGTTGGGGAGAAGTAGCAGAGACCTGGGTTGCCATTAGGTACCAAAAGATAGGTGGGTTGAAGTGTAAGAAGCATGGAAAGCAACAGAGCAAGAAGCACAAATGGCACATTTTAAAACAGACCGCAGACTGTGTGTACCAAGGCACAGGCACAATATTGCTTCTACAGAAGACTACACACATGCAATGAGGGCTACAAATGCAGAAACACCTTGCATTTGCACAGCATTTTACAAAATGCTTTCACATATATTATCTTACTTGATCATCATTGGGTAGATATTACTACTATGCACATTTTTCTAAAGGTGAGGCAATTAAGGGGCAAAATCAAGATGAAAGCCTTGATTGTTTCCTACATATACACCTCACATACACAGCAGACACTTCAGCACCTCAGATAGCAAAGCTGGAAATTCTTCTCTAGCCAGAAGGAATAGTGGATTTTATCAACTTGTCAAAGGACCTGGGAGAAATGTCACTAGACAGCTTCCTGTTTACCTTCTTCCACCTGTGACCCCTAAATCCCTATCACCATCATCCATCGGAGAAGGTAGATGAGGGTAGCGCCATCAAGGAGAAAACTTAACCTGAAAGTTGTATTAGGTTCCTCTTCCCTTCACACTTCTGGACCTCACTGACCCAACAAATGAAGATGAGGGAAAGAATGGAAAAAGCACTATGTAGCAATGAGGAGGTCTTCAGCAAATACAGCTTGGAGAAAAAGAATGAAAACGGGACTGGGGTAGGGCAGAAGGCAGGTATAGCTAAGAGATGGGGGGGAGGGCAGGAATTGGAGGAAACTGAAAGTGTAGAAGACCCCAGGGCTGAAAAATCCAAGAGATATGGGTGCTTCAACTGCTGAAGAAAAGCTAAGGGCCCGTGAGGGTCCTGGAGCAGGGACCAGCATTGAAGGACCCCAGAGTTTGGGTGACCGGAAGCAGAGACCCCCAAACACAAGACCAGAAGGGGGCGCAGGAGACACCCCGTAGGAGAGAATGAATGAGGAAGGCGGTCCGGGGGGCGGGGCAAAGGAGGGGCCCCGGGATGGGCGGGGCACAGACCCCTTTCCAAGTCCGAACCCCTGCCCCGAGAGCCCAGGGAGAAGCGGTTCCGCGCCTCCCGCACTCACCGCCGGTCTCGTCAGTTACATAGGGAGTCGCCATCTTGAAAACGCAAACCACTTCCGGCGCGAGCGGGCTGGGGTCCCGCCCCCTCCCCACCGGAAGTGGAGTCCTAATCGTAGCAAGCCACCATTTTAGTCTTAAAGTGAGAGTGCACCATTTCATGGGCGGAGGTGGAGGAGGAGGAAGAGGGGAAAAGCAACTGAAGCAGTTAATAAAATAAAGCCATGGGCTCTTTTACTGCCACCGATACCATTATCGAGTGCCTGCTGCGTGTAAAACAGTCCTCGGGGCGCCGAGAGAAGTTCCGAGGCACAATCCCTCTCATCGCAGGCACTCGGACGTCCAGGACCTGCGCGGGAAAAGGGCGCAAGGCCCAGCTGCACCCGGGAAAGGGGGCTGACGAATGAAGAAAGAAACAATATTCAGGCCCTGGCCTGTACCCAGGTCTCAGAGCGTCTTGGTGACACGGGGCAGGCAAATTCCAGAAACGCACTAGGGCGCACGAATGTTGCTCTTGGCGAATAGAAGACCCCAACTAACCCTCTCTAAGAAGGTGGGGAGGTCGAATTCGCGTGCCGATTGCCCTCGACCGCCCAACTCAACTCTCCGGACAGAGACCCGCGAGAGGGGAGTGCATGGCGTAGGGCGGTCACCTGTCCCCGCAGCCTCGGGGTTGCCGGTAGCTTCCATGGCCGAAGAGGCGGCGGGCCGGACTGGGCGAACGGCCCTGGCCTGGCTCTGCCTCTGGGCGGCGCCGGGGATTTGGCAGCGAAGTGACGAGTGCCCAGATCACTTCTTGCTCCGGCCTGCTACACGGGGATCCTCCTCGGGCTGGGTCCTAGGGTCAAAGGGCAGGGTGAAGGCTTCTGGGCGGATCTACTCGGTATTCTAATTAACCTCGTCCAACCGCTGGGGATCTAAAGCGGGGACACTTGCCAATAATCCGGGCCTGTATGGTCACTCCCTTTGTAGGCCTGCCCTGCCCCGTGCCTCCTTATTCTTCAGACGAGCCCAAATGTTCTTCCTCCGCCGTTCCTTTCACCAACTGTTGTTCCTTCAGGGCTAAGTCCTGTTAAACTTGTTTCCCCTATAGCCTGGGAGGGGCTGGCAGCAGTTTCCTCTCCTCAGGTGTTGGCTCTGCCCTCCTCCACCCCCATATGGCTTTTTCCTTTTTGGCCCTTTTACCTTCCTCCATATCTCCCACTTTGGCTTAGGTTAATGTCTAACAATACCCCTGGAACCAGGAAGGAGGTATTAGCGACTACCTCCAACACTAGGCAGCAAGTCCCATTTAAAAAAATAAAAAAGACCTAGAGGAATGGCTGACTAGGACGTTTCTAAAACAAATTAGGCTCTGAAGTTTTCTGGGGGCCACAGCTTGCCTTCTTTCCCATTCTCCATCTCCTTTGACTTCCATCAGAGGCCCAACACAGGTGGTCTCAAGAAAAAACTCATTTAAAAACTATTTGCATACAATACACAGTTTTTGCAAATGTTCTGACACTGCCATCCTTAACCCCTGCTCTTCTTTTTTCTTTTTAACCTCTACTCTTCTTTCACCAATTGTGCTTCAGCCCTGCCAAGTCTAGCATCTTGTCCTTGGCCTTGTTACTAATGATTAGAAGTGACAGCATGATACTTTGGTCTTCACTGAACTACTTGAGGAGTGGTTTCTGCAGCTTCCAGATGGGCCAATCAATAGACCTTTCTGCAGGGGGATCCTAAAGTGGCCCCTGTTCACTACTGAACCCTAGGCCCCTCAGTACACCCCCAGACATCCTGCCCCAGCTCTGGGTTTGACAGGAAGTGAAACTCAATCGTCTGCTTAGAACAGCCTGGGCCCCAGCCCTAGGCCCCGGATGTGGCCCCCCACCCTGAGGAGGAAGAGGGGAAAGAAGAGGCTGGGGAGAACAGGCTGTTGTTTTTTCCTTTCCCTTTGTTCATTGTGGTTTCTTTCTTTCTGATTTTGATGATATGGTTGATTAAAGAAATGAGCACCTGGAACTGTAGGCATTAGACACCTCCTCTTAGATGTTTCTTGGTCTTTCTTCCCTCTCCCCCACCAATAACTGACTTGGGGTATGATAGAGCACAGATCCTAAAGAAGACACAAAGAAGCCTAGAGTTAAGACTGATTCTACCTTATTCCTTATTAGATAACCTCATACCCCACTTTGAAGTCCTAAAAAATGCCTTTAAAAGGAGTGTCTTGCCTGGTGCAGTGGCTCATACCTATAATCCCAGCATTTTGGGAGGCCAGCGTCGGAGGACTGCCTGAGGCCAGGAGTTTGAGACCAGCCTGGGCAATGTAGCAAGACCCCATCTCCACAAAAAAATTTTTAAAAATTAGCCCGGAGTGGTAGCTCACACCTGTAGTCCCAGCTACTAAGGAGGCTGGAGGCAGGAGGATTGCTTGAGCCCAAGAGTTTGAGGTTGCTGTGAGCTATGATAACACCACTGCACTCTAGCCCAGGCAACAGAGCAAGACTCTGTCTCAAAAGGCGGGGCGGAGGAGTGTCTTTAATTTTATGTAGGGACATATCTGAAGATGGTGGAGCAGGAAACTGAGGTTATACACAGGGTGGTATCACTGCAAGTGTTATTTGTAAGGAAAGCTAAGTGCCTTAGATATTAATATCATTCCAGGATTTCTAGATGATTGGCAGAGGGAACTATTCTTACTTACATTATATGTTTGTGTTTAGGGTAGCTCAGAGCAGGGAGGCTTTATACACACATCAAGCTACTCTTTGGTGCAGTCCCTAAATTGGGCTGTGACTTTGCCGGTACTGCAGAACTAAGTACAGGATCTGATGTATAGAAAACCTTCAAAAGTGTTTGTTGACTATGACTAAGGAGGTCATATAGGAAGGGGAGATGAAGCTCTGCTAACAGTGAAGAAAATATTGTTAAGATGAAGGATGGGGGCGGGCAGGGCCCTTGTCTTTTTAAGATCGGAGAAGTAGAGAGACCCTCTTCAACCTCTGCCCCAGATCTCAGTTTAGATACGACAACAATACTCCTAAACCCTATTACTCAGCAGCTATATTTCTGGTAAAAGAGGAGAAATCTGTTCCAATAAACCTATCTTCACCCAAGAACTGCTTAGGTTCTTCTGTTTCCACTAGAGGGCCTCATGTATTCATTCCATTTCCTCTCCATTCCCCACCAAAACTGTGTATGTGTCTGTCTGTCTGTCTGTCTGTGTACATATATACACAATACACACACATACCCTTCCAGTAAGAGGTCTCCCCTCTCCCTCCTTCCCACCCTCAGGTGTAAGAGGGAGGATTGCAGGAAACTTTTTAGGTTCCTGGCTTTATTACTCTGCCCTATTTCAATGAAGAGTAGGAGGGAGTTTAGACAGGGGTTGGGGCGGGGCCAATGAGCAGGATGCCTGGCTCCTCGGTTCCTACCAGTAAGTCCCTAAGCCTCTGTCTCTCTCGCTCTACCAGCCTCACCGCCATCTATACTGCCCCAAGAGCCTTGACAACTCTAGAACAGATTCCAGGCAGGAGAAGCTCCTTTCACCCCTACTTTTGGCCAGGGTCTTCTGCACCACCTGCCAAGGTCAGCAGGTAAAGTAGGAGGGTTACAGCACAGAGAAAAAGGGTGGACACAGACCAGAGTGGTCTTTGCATTCAAACCTTCACCCTAGGATTAAGGAGAGGAGATGAGTCTTGAAAGGAGGTGTCCTTTGGGGAAAATCGGTCTAAAAGAGAGGTGAAGAACCTGGAGAAGAAGGTGGGCAGATTGTCTCAAGCAGAGTCAAGCATTGTGGAGCCCAGGAGGGGAAGGAGCTGTTTGGGTCTCAGGATGTAGAGTCTGGAACTTTAGCCTTGCCCCTGTGGGATCTCCTGGGAGTGGATGGATGGAAATCAATGGTAGATGGAAAGGAGTTGGGTAGGGAGTTGGGCAGAGAGGTCTAGGATGGCACCAGTTAGGAGAGGGTAAGAAGTTGGTTGGGTGGGCAGCTACTGAGCTGTTCTATTATCAGCCTGCCCCCTATCTTGGCCTTACAGGTTTAGGGTAAGGGGAGAGGCTGTGAATGATAAGAAGGGAAAATAGATTGAAGCAGAGCTGCCCCAGGCACTGGAAGAAGAGGAGGAGCACAGGAAATGGAGAAAGTGCCACAGGCCACAGACCTGGACATAGGGAAGGGGGAAGCAGGTTTTGGTGAACTGGCAACCTGGCAACCTGGAAACAAGGGCCTTCCCAGAGGTGGGGGCGCTGGGAGCAGGCGAGGGCGGGCAGGCTGGGGTTGGGGGCGGGCAGCTGTGTCGTCAGGAGTGGGGCGGCCCCGCGGCGGCCGCGTTTGCCTGGCCCGTCCCCTCCAACCCAGCTCCGGCTCCAGCTTCAGCGCCGGCGACCGCTCGCCCTTCCCCCGCCAAGGTAGAGACCCCGCAAGCCCCCACTGCTCCCTCGTGGAGCAGGAGTGGAGCACGGGAGGGGACGACCCACCGGCTGGGTTAGGGCTGCTGGGTCGGGAAGGAGGAAGCGTGACAGCTGGAGCGGGTAGCTAGGAGGGTTTGCGCTGGAACGCGAGGGGCAGTGGCAGCGGGAGGGCTGGGCCAGAACCCGGTAGGCAGCGTTTCCTAGCCCAGACCTTGCCCTCCATCCCTCCGCTCACTTGGAGGGATGGTGAAGCTGGGCTCCTAGCAACCCGATTCAGAGGAAAGTCCCTTTTGGAACCTCCACGGCGCTGCAAGGGTGGAGAAGAATTCTTGTTTGGCCTCCTGGTCCCCAACTTCCCACCCCCATCATTTCTCCACCTGTCACTGGGAAGTTTCTGGAAATACCTGACCCTGAATCTCACTTTTCACCTTTAAATAAGAGAAATAAGCTTTACTGAGGAAGAAATGCAAATATTAGGCATCTCTTTAGCCTCAGAACATACAAGCCCACATCCCCCAACCATGCCAACATCGTAACTTCCTCATGTACTATGTATGCAATGCACCTTCCACAGACACACATCACACACACATATTACCCCCTTCGCTAGGCAACACTATGATCATCAATGTTTGGGGAGGTTTAATGAGCTTTGAGACTTCAAGCCAAATGTTCCCTCTCAGGACTGACTAGCAGCAGGGGTGGGCAGGGAAGAGTAGACCCTCCCTCAGTTCTGGGAGAGAGGAGGAGGATACTGTTCCAGGTGTGCTTAAGGAATTCAGAAGTAATCAAGCCTGGGCCCTCAAACTAGGAGTACCTGTCCCTTAGGGTTTCTTGCTGGGGCAGCCTGAATGTTCTGGGGGCATAGCTAGTTCTTGAGAGTAATGGTCAACTTATATTACTTGGAATGTGAGCAATGATGGCTGAAGTGAAAAAGGAAACTTTAAATATTATCACTGGCTTTGGAAATAATATTTACCTCTTGGTGGCTAGAGTTTGATTGTGACCCTGAGACTGTCACACTCTGTCTGGACCTCAGTTTCCTTCTCTGTAAAATGAGGGTTAGTGACTCCTAGCTCTGAGGATGTTCTGAGATTCTGTGCTTCCAAGTCAACTTCTGCCTTTCTCACCCTGAGTTGTCGGTAGGAGTAGGCAGGGAAACCAGAGGAGGGAAGAGAAGGGTGAGTCATAAATAGCTGGCAGGCTGGCAGCAGACCCCACCCTCCCAGCCTTGCTATTCGCCTGGACTAGCCCAGGTTATAGCTTCAGGTTGGGATGGAGGTAGAGGACAAAACTGGACTTGTTCCAGGTCTTTGAGTTCCCAGGATCCTACAGTTTGCTGCCCTTAAGCTCCAGGAGTAGCCACACTTTCATTTAGAGAAGTCAGGAGGACAACAGAAAAGATCCCAGCAGCCCTTATGTCCGAGGTCCCACCCCAGGAATGTCCTTGGACCCTGATAGTCTAGTTACAAGCCACCTTATCATCCTCCCAGAGGCAAAGTGCAGGGTCCTGGTATCACATGTTTGCACCTGACGTGTATAACAAGGGGGGAAGGTGTATAACGGCTTCACTGAAGCTGGGAGTCCCTGGAATTTATGCCTTCCTGGCTCAAAGACATCATTTTTCCTAATTTCCAGGTGTTTCTCTAGGTACACCTTTGTATAATAGCTAATGTTTATTGAGTTCTTACTCTGTGCCATACTGTTTGCTATGTACATTGTATATATCATCTTATTTAGTCCCTACATTGTTACTGATTTCTCTAGGTACCCATTTTACCAATGAGAAAACTGAGGTTCAGGGAGAGGTAATGACTCATGCAAGAGCTAGCATTCTAAATCATGCCTGGCTAATTTGAAAGTCCATTCTTTTAACCTTACTATACACCACTTCTCTAGGTTTAAGACCTGGGCAAGAAAGAGTTGGGTCATTGTAAAAAAAAAGAGGCAGGGGAGAAGTGTCCTGCCCTTTCTCCTTTTGTCGTTCCTTGTTTGCGCACTCTCTCTCTCTATCACTTTCTCTCTCAGATTCCATTTCCTAGAAATTTAGAGTCATCTAAGATCCCCACGGGTGATCAGAGAGGCTAACTAAGCCATACATTTCCCATTAGCCATAATACTATTATGTGTTCATTTGATCTGTTAGCAGCAGAAGTTGGATTATAGTTGTTGAAAAGGGCCAGATAAGCAGAGTCCTTTCTCCAGGATGTCAGTGTCCCAGAACCCCCTTCTAAGTGTTCCCCAAGAGCAGCTGGAACAAGAATGGTGTGCTGCGTAGAGGTAGGCAGCAGAGATGTCCCAAGGGCAGAGGCTGCAGAGAAGATTCTTGCACAATCAGAAAGGAAAGGGGCTGGGCTATTCTTGTAGGCTCTAACTGCTTCCCTGAGCCTGACCCAACAAGCCCTAAATGAGTAGGTGAAGGTCAGAGTGTTTGATAGAGTACCTCAATAAGTGCTTTTTAGCATTATTCATTTATTTGACAAATATTTATTAGCGCCTACTATATGTGCTCCAAATTATCTCATATTCCCATGACTGTCAGACACTCTGGCATCCCATTTAACCATATTTGGATTAATAGTCCCAAAATATGACTCCTCAGCTTTGTATAACCATTTGTATAACCGATATTGAGCACCCACTACATGTAGGGCACTGTTTTAGTATCAGGGACACATGGTGAACAAGACTGACAACTTCCTGCCCTTATGGAACTTAACATTTTGGTAGAAGACAGAGATTAAACACTGATACAAATAACTAGGGAAGGTAATTTCTACTTGTGATAAGTTCTATGAAGGAAACAAAGGAGGCTGCTGTGCAAAGGAGGGAGGCTACTTTAGGATGGAATGATCAAGGAAGTTCTTCTTGGAGGAGCTGACATTTCAGTTGAGGCAAGAAGTTGGCTCTGCCAAGAGTGGGAAGGGTGTCCCAGGAAAACAGAGAGGTAAATCTCCTGGCCCTGAGCAGGGAAGAATTTGGCATGCTTGAGGAACAGAAAGGAGGGCAGTGAGGCTAGATGGCAGTGTATGAAGAGGAGAGTGGAACAAGAGGAGGACACAATGACAGGCAGAGGCCCTAACTTGTGTTCCTTGGGTTGGAGCCTTGGGTTTTCTGCTTATCAACTGCCTTAGGAAGTCCCAGCTTCTCTGAGCTCCAGTTTCTTCATCTGTAGAATTGCTATACCACTAATTTCCTATCTCACAGGATTTAATTATAATTGTTACTACAGTAACAACTCCCATTTCTTGTAGGCCTCCTATATCCCAGGCATTATACAAGGCACTTTTCATATGTTATTTTATTTAAGCCTCACAACTGTGAAGTATATTAATAGGTTATCATTCTTCCTATTTTAGAAATGTAACTTGCCTAAGTCACACAGTGGTATTAGGACTAAGAACGGAACCCAGATATGACTGACTCTAACTCTGTTTGACTCCAAAACCTTGCTATACTATACTAACGTAAGATGTATTATTGTAATTGCTGTTATTGAATCATCAAGTCGCCCTCTCAACTTGCTGCGTGGGCAGGATCCACGTGACCGCTCGTCCCTCGTACCTGGGTCCAATAGCCAAAATTTGGGGCTCCCGATAAACACTGCTAACCTAGCAGGGTGGAAAGAAAATTCCAGCATCCACGACTGCAGCGGTCGGCCCCACCCTCCCAGTCCCGGGACTGGGAAACCAGGTGGGTGCTCAGAGCCTCTTCGCCTACTTCCTCCCAACCGGGGGCGCCTGGGCTCCCCCCACCCCTTTCCCAGTGGAGCCCCGCTGAACGCAGGCGAGGCGGGGCAGGGGCTAGGGACCCGGCCACAGCTGGTTCTGTGTCGCGCGTCAGAAGCGCTAGAGGTCGTTGCGGGGAGTGGGTGGCGCGGGGAGTGGGTGGCTGAGCGAGACGGGGGACGGGGCTAGAGGCGGAGCAAAATGGGGTTATGTTCGGGAAGACGAGCTATCGCAGTAAGAACCACCCGTAGGGCGGGTTTTGTGGGCCGGGACGGAGATGGGACAGAGCACAGGTTGGGGAGAGACTGCAGAGATTGGGGGTGGCAGGAGAAAGTGCAGAAACAGTTAAGGGACACACCCACAGAAACACATATAGACTGGGAAAGCCAGGGTGGAGTTGGGGAGGTACGAGAGGTCAGATGAACCAAGATAGATTGGGGAAGAACGCAGAGAGGGAGAAGGATCCAGAAATAAAAGAGAGAAAGTTAGAGATGAGTCAGGGAAACAGAGACAGAGGACAGACACTGTCCGGGAGAGTAGAGACATAGGAGAGAGGGAAACAGGGAACGGGAGAGGTTTAGCGGGGACTCAGGCAAGGAAAGAACAAAAATAATAATGGGAGTAGACAATGAATGGAGCAGACAGAAGAAAAGACATGCAGACAGCTGGCTCTTCCCACTGCAAGCTCTTGTCATCTTCCCCCAGACCTACCCTCTGAAGAGGACCAAGCACCGGCAGTACTACTACGAAGCTGCCTTTGTGGCCATCCTTGAGAAAAAGAGACAGATGGCCAAGGAGAAGGGCCTAATAAGCCCCAATGATTTTGCCCAGCTGCAAAAATACATGGAATGTGAGTCTTCCTCTCAGCTCTCAAATTCTGGAGACCCTACCAGAGAGAATCCCTCATCCTTCTTATTACACCTGTTCTCCCACAGTTTCCCCAGTGGCCTTGAGCTAGTCTGCTCCTCAGATATGCCCATGACTGGGAAAAGGAGGAGAGGGAGATAGGAGATGCCTGAGATCCCAGCTCTCTAGCCACCTTCTCTATACCTAGACTGCTTGCTCCAGTTCACAGAGAAGAGGAGTAAAGAGTGGTACTCGGGCAACAGAGCGAGACTCTGTCTCAAAAAAAAAAAAAAAAAAAGTGGTACCACTTTGGAGAATCTGAAAGGTTTTTCCTTCTGTAGTTCTCTGTTTCTTCTCGGAATTTCTTCTTCCTTCATCTCATTCAAATCATTTTTCCTGCTGGATGTCTGGGACTCATGCAGAAGGCAGGGAGAGCTGAGCTGGACTAATGCTCTTCTCTTACTCTCTCCACACCCTAGACTCCACCAAAAAGGTCAGTGATGTCCTAAAGCTCTTCAAGGATGACAAGATGGCTAAATATCTCCAAGGAGATGTGAGTGGCAGCTGGGAAATCCTTTTTCCTTCACCAACTCTTCTCATCTTTGTTTTTACTATTCCATTGGGATCCCCAACTTCCAGGGATTGCTCTGGTCCCATCTCTTGGCTATCCTCCCACTAGATACCCCAGTGTCCATTATCACTGCAGCTATTGCTTTAGGACAAAACAAGAGATGCTGTTAACTCAGGACTTGGCCCAAGAAACCATACTCCTGCCTCAGATATTTCTCAGCTCTGTGCTTATTGTCTCTGTCCCCATTACTCCCAATTCTTCAGTCCCCAACTCCCACCCTGCAGATTCCCCAGGGTAATGCTCACTCTCATGATAGGCTATTGGTTACGAGGGATTCCAGGAATTCCTGAAAATCTATCTGGAACTGGATAATGCTCCCAGTCACCTAAGCCTGGCACTGTTTCAATCCTTCCAGTCTGGTCACTACTTAAACGAGACTGTGACAAAAGGTATGGTCAAGCAGATCTCGGAAGAAAAGTCAAATTAATGTGGGTTTGGGAATGAGAGTTGGCTTGAGTCACATGCTGTGGGCAGGTGGAGGGAGAGAAGTGGAGGGTGGTAAGGCTGGACTAGGAGCTAGAGGGAGGAAAGCTAAATGGGAGAGTGGGAACAGAGGAAAAGAGAAGAGCCACATTGGAGGGAACCCTGACCTCAGATCTGCAGTACTTTTTTGTAACCAGATGTGGTGTGTCTCAGTGATGTCTCCTGCTACTTTTCCCTTCTGGAGGGCGGCCGGCCAGAAGACAAGCTAGAATGTGAGTTGCCATTCTGAACTGGGGATGGGGGTGGGTAAAGGGAGAGAGAGGTGTTCCATAGCCTCCCTTCCCTCATTCTTTCAGGATTCATAAAGGCTGACAGGGCCAGACAAAGGTGGGGCCAGAGAATGAGCCCATTTCCTCTGTTTCCCCAGACTGCTGATACCTAATGCTATCCACCTTAGTCACCCCCATTCCCATGTCTTGTACATTCCCATGTAGGTGACCTGGGATGGTCTTGGGGTATGGAGTGTGTGCTGCCTCCCCTGTCAAATTCACCAAGGGTGGAATCCACGCCTGTTTCCCCTCCCTTTTTGTCTCCTTTCTCAGTCTCATCCCAAGCTCTAGGCTCTCTCTTCACCCAAAAGCTCTCTCCATCTGTTTTCCCTGTATTCTGGTATGAGTTCTTTGAATGTCTCTCACAAACTGACCCTGGCCCCCCTAAAACACCCTACAGTCACCTTCAAGCTGTACGATACGGACAGAAATGGGATCCTGGACAGCTCAGTGAGTTGGGGAACCACTGGGTATGCTGGGCAAGGGAAATGGGATCCTGGACAGCTCAGTGAGTTGGGGAACCACTGGGTATGCTGGGCACAGTCTTTCCCCAACCTGTGCTCTGTCACAACATAAGTTGTGTCCATTTGTCTGTGCCCTTCTGCCCCAACTCTTCCAGGGTCTTAGAAAATAGAGGAGGCTAGGGGGAGAGGTTGGGTCCTCTAGGACTAAATTTGGGATTAGGTCCTAAGCTTTTGACCCTCAAGGAGAAAGCTGAAGACAAGAATTGGTGGCCTGCCTTACAAACACAAACATATTCATTTACTTGGCAGAGGCACCTGAGAATGAGAGATGGGCCTAGGGGTGGAATCCAGGAACCCTGATTTCTGAAGAAGAGTCTGGATAGTGGTAGTGAGGGGAATATGGTTGTGGCTCTTACCCTCTTTGCCCCAGGAAGTGGAAAGACTCATCCTACAGATGATGAGAATGGCTGAATATCTGGATTGGGATGTGTCTGAGCTGAGGCCGGTAAGGCAGTTCTTCATGGCCCTTCTTGTAGCTTCTTCCCCATGAGTTCTGCATCTACCTTACCTTATTTCTGACAGGCAGCCTGGTTCCCTTGACTGGGATGGCTGGGCTGGGTGTCCTAAAAGACAGTGGAGAGGTGCCAGGTTGGAGAAGCCACTCATACCAAAAGTCCCCTCCCACTCTGTGCTCAGATTCTTCAAGAGATGATGAAAGAGATTGACTATGATGGCAGTGGCTCTGTCTCCCTAGCTGAGTGGGTCCGAGCCGGCTCCACCACTGTGCCACTGCTAGTGCTGCTGGGTATGGAGATGGTGAGTTGAAGAGATTTGCAAGGATGGGGAAGATAGCTGCATTGGGTTGTATGCACTAGGGTTGGCCCTCCAAGGGTTTAGACACTCCCTAGCATCTGCTGTGCCCTCCCAGACTCTGAAGGACGATGGGCAGCACATGTGGAGACCCAAGAGGTTCCCCAGACCAGTCTACTGCAACTTGTGCCAGTCAAGCATTGGTCTTGGCAAACAGGGCCTGAGCTGTAACCGTGAGTGATGGGACCTGGGAGTGTGGGAGAAGAGGGGCAGCCTGGCTATCTTTGGGAGTGTGGCGCTCTGAACTGAAAGGGATTTGGGTTTGAATCCTGGGCTCTGCCACACACTAGTTATGTGACCTTGGGAAAGCTACATAACTTCTCTAGGTCTTAGTTTCCTAAACTGAAAATGAGGTAATTGTGAGCATTAAATAAGTTACTGTAAGAAAAGTGCTTCACATGGGGCCGGATGTGGTGGCTCACACCTGTAATCCTAGCACTCTGGGAGGCCAAGGCGGGAGGATCACTCAAGGTCAGGAGTTTAAGACCAGCCTGAGCAAGAGTGAGACCCCGTCTCTACTAAAAATAGAAAGAAATTAGCTGGACAACTAAAAATATAGAAAAAATTAGCCGGGCATGGTGGCGCATGCTTGTAGTCCCAGCTACTCGGGAGGCTGAGGTAGAAGGATCGCTTGAGCCCAGGAGTTTGAGGTTGCTATGAGCTAGGCTGAAACCATGGCACGCTAGCCCAGGCAACAGAGTGAGACGCTGTCTCAAAAGAAAAGAAAAAAGTGCTTCACATGGTGCATACGTCTACTATAAAATGCAATAAAAAGTAGCTACCTGTACTATTGTTGCATGTGGGCCTCCCTTGCATCATCCAGCTCAGTTCCTGCCTGGCACGTGGATGATGTGGGGACAGGCATAGGGTAGCAGTTGCTCTTTTGGGAGGAAGAGTGAGGAAAAGGCACAGGTCTTGGAGGTGAGCCCCCACCCCAAACTTTAATTCTTTGACACACCCTCACAGCAAGGAGTTATATGTCTTATTCCAGTGAGTGATCCTTCCTCACCCCCAGGTAAGGAAGAAACAGGGGGATGGGCTGCAGCTAAGGCTCTGAACTTCTTTCCTCTCCCCCAGTCTGTAAGTACACTGTTCACGACCAGTGTGCCATGAAGGCCCTGCCTTGTGAAGTCAGCACCTATGCCAAGTCTCGGAAGGACATTGGTGTGAGTGACCTCATGACCCCTGACTTCACCACCCCCATCATGGCCCTGCCTTTGGCCGTTGGCAGCCCTCAGCCCCTTCCTCACCCAGTCCCTGCTCAGACCCTCCCAGACAAGGGACTGCCTTTCTCCCCAAGGTCCAATCACATGTGTGGGTGCGAGGAGGCTGTGAGTCTGGGCGCTGTGATCGCTGTCAGAAAAAGATCCGGACCTTCCACAGTCTGACCGGGCTGCATTGTGTGTGGTGCCACCTAGAGGTCAGTTTGGGAGCTGTCCCTCCAGGCTGTGCCTTAGGGCCCCTCCTGGGACTGCCCTCTCTCCACAGGCCTGCCTGCCACATCTTCCTTACAGCCACAGCTGCCCCCCTGTTCCCAAGGGCTCTCTTTCCAGTCTAGACCCCCCCAGGTTGAGAGGTGGCAGGGTCCCCTCCATAATCTGTGTGCCCACCTTGTCTTTCAGATCCACGATGACTGCCTGAAAGCCGTGGGCCATGAGTGTGACTGTGGCCTGCTCCGGGACCACATCCTGCCCCCATCTTCCATCTATCCCAGTGTTCTGGTGAGACCCTTGGGCAGCAGCTGGGAGGGGACAGGACAAGAGTGCCTCCTGATTTCCCACACACAGAGAATGCCATTTAGAACAGAGAGCCTATACTTTTAGGATTCAAGTCAGACTCATCTGTTTAGGAATTCACATGTGATCCAGCTTTCCTTCCCTCTACTTTCCTCCCCTCTCAGGCCTCTGGACAGGATCGTAAAAATAGCAGAACAAGCCAGAAGACCATGGATGATTTAAGTTTGAGCACCTCTGAGGCTCTGCGGGTACAGGGCTGAGGGGCTTGGGCTTCATGGTGGGGGGCAGTTTTTCACTCCTGGCAAGGAATGAAGTGGGAAAGCCTGGGGGTGATTCTAGCTCTCTAGAAGCCCCACCCTGGTAGGGGAGAAAAGAGGGAGGGGAAAAACATCTTGGTGGAATGCCAGTCTTCTGCCCCTCTCTCCAGGGCCCACATTAACTCTGACAAAATCCTGCTTTCTTTATCCTCGTTTTCTTTCCCCAATGCAGATTGACCCTGTTCTTAACACCCACCCACTTCTAGTCTTTGTCAATCCTAAGAGTGGCGGGAAGCAGGGGCAGAGGTGAGGAGAGATATACTGGGTCTTCTAAGATGGAGAGGGAGGGCCTACTGGGCTTGGAGGGAGGAAGGGAACGTTTGTGTATGGAAGGTCATACCTTGAGGAGGACATCAAGAGCGTGGGGTAGGCCACATGTGGTAGTTCACACCTATAACCCTGTTTCTACAAAAAATTTTTTTTTAAATTAGCCAGGCATGGTGGCAATTTTCCTGTAGTCCCAGCTACTTGGGAGGCTGAAGTGCGAGGATCGTTTGAGCCCAGGAGTTCCAGGTTGCAGTGAGCTATGATCACGCCACTGCACTTCAGCCTGGGGAACAGAGTGAGACCTTGTCTCAAAAACAAAAAAAGATGGCTCACACCTGTAATCCTAGCACTCTGGGAGGCTGAGGCAGGTGGATCGCTCAAGGTCAGGAGTTCAAAATCAGCCTGAGCAAGAGCGAGACCTCGTCTCTACTATAAATAGAAAGAAATAAATTGGACAACTAAGAATATATAGAAAAAATTAGCCAGGCATGGTGGTGCATGCCTGTAGTCCCAGCTACTTGGGAGGCTGAGGCAGAAGGATTGCTTGAGCCCAGGAGTTTGAAGTTCCTATGAGCTATGCTAATGCCATGGCACTCTAGCCCAGGCAACAGAGTGAGACTCTGTCTC
>CAUYRT010018129.1:0-23653 GCA_963574885.1 Lepilemur ruficaudatus
CCTGGGCTCAAGCCATCCTCCTTCCTCAGCCTCCCGGATAGCTGGGACTACAGGCATGCACCACCATGCCCAGCTAATTTTTTCTATATATTTTTAGTTGGCCAATTAATTTCTGTCTATTTATAGTAGAGACGGGGTCTCACCCTTGCTCAGGCTGGTTTCGAACTCCTGACCTTGAGCGATCCACCTGCCTCGGCCTCCCAAAGTGCTAGGATTACAGGCGTGAGCCACAGCGCCTGGCCTTGTTCCTCAAATATTTTTAAAATATGCCCTGATTGTGATATTATGTCTCTTTCATCAGTTATTCAAGACTTCTAACTTCTCAATCCCTAAATATGATTTCTATAAAATTTTGCTAATGGCCTCAATGTTAAACCAACTCTACACAGAATACTATAAAACATTACTAAGGAAAAACTGAATAAATCAAAATAAATGGAGGGCTATAACATTTTCACTGATGGAAGATTCAATAAATCAAAAAGGTCTACTTTTCCCAATTTGATCTGTAGATTGAAAACAGTCCCAATCAAAATTCCAGGAAAAAGTCTTTTTGAGGATAAAAATTGACAAGGTAATTTAAAAATTTGTATGAAATTGCAAAAGACTTAGAATAGCTAAGAAAATTTGGAAAACAATGTTGGAACTTACAATATCTGATTCAAAATTTACCTTTTAGTTGTCTTTCTGTTCTCTATTTCTTCTCTGATCTTTATTATTTCCTTCCTTCTACTGATTTGGGCTTAGTTTGTTCTTTTTCTAGTTCCTTGAGGTGTAGAATTACTTAGTTTATTTGAAATTTGTCTTCTTTTTAGATGTAGGCATTTTAATGCTATAATCTTCCCCCTTAGAACTGCTTTTGCTGCATCCCATAAGTTTTGGTATGTTGTGTTTCCATTTTCATTTATCTGAAGATATTTTTAGTTTCTCTTTTAATTTCTTCTTTGGTTGTTTGGGAGTATATTGTTTAATTTTCATGTATTTGTAAAATTTCCAAAATCCCTCCTATTATTGTTTTTCAGTTTCATTCCATTATGGACAGAAAAAAATACATGATATAATTTTAATCTTCTTAAATATTTTAGACTTCTTTTATGGCCTAACATATGATCTATTCTGGAGAATGTTTTGTGTGTGCTGGAGAATAATGTATATCCTGCTACTCTTGGATGGAATGTTCTATGTATGTTTGTTAGGTCCATTTGTTCTAAGGTGTTGCTCAAGTCCACTATTTCCATATTGATTTCCTATATGGATGATCTGTTCATTGTTGGAAGTTGAAAGTTAGGTCCCCTACTATCATTGTATTATAGTTTATCTCACTGCTTAGATCTATTAATATTTGCTTTATATATTTAGGTGTTCCAATATTGGGTGCATAAATATTTAAAATTGTTATATCCTCTAGATGAACTGATTTCTTTATCATAATACAGTGGTCTTCTTTGTCTCTTTTTATAGTTTTTGGCTCAAAAAATATTTTGTCTGGGCTGGGCGCAGTGGCTCATGCCTGTAATCCTAGCACTCTGGGAGGCCGAGGCGGGAGTATCGCTTGAGGTCAGGAGTTCGGAACCAACCTGAGCAAGAGCGAGACCCTGTCTCTACTAAAAATAGAAAGAAATTAACTGGACAACTAAAAGTATATAGAAAAAATTAGCCCAGCATGGTGGCACATGCCTGGGCTACTCCAGAGGCTGAGGCAGTAAGATCACTTGAGCCCAGGAGTTTGAGGTTGCTGTGAGCTAGGCTGACGCCACGGCACTCTAGCCTGGGCAACAGACCAAGACTCTGTCACAAAAAAAAAAAAAAAAAAAGAATTCTTTGATACAAGTATAGCTATCCCTGCTCTCTTTTGGTTACCATTTTCCTGGAAAAACTTTTTCTATTTCTTCACTTTCATTCTATATGTATCCTTAAGGCTCAAGTGATTCTCTAGTAGGAAGCAAGTTGTTGGATCTTATGTTTTTATACATTCATTCACTCTTTCTTTTCTAATTGGATAATTTAATCCACTTATACTTAAAGTAATTATTGATAGGTAAGAACTTGCTACTGACATTTTTTATTGACCACACTGTAGTTTTTTTCTTTTGTTTTTCTCTTCCAATCTTCTTATCTTTCTTTGTGATTTGTTGTATTTTTGTAGTGGTATACTTAGATTCCTTTTTCTTTATCTTTTGTGTATCTACTAAAAGTTTTTTCTTTGTGGTTACCATGAGGGGTACATGTTTTATGTAACATATTTTATTCTTGTAGTTATAATGTCCTAATTTAAGCTGACACTACTCTAGCTTCAATCACATATAAAGACTCTACAATTTTACTTCTCCCCCTCCCACATTTTATGCTATTGATGTCATACTTTACATCTATTTATATTGTGTATCTGTTAACCAATTGTTTATAGCTGTAGTTGCTTTTAATAAATTTGTCATTTATTTATTTTATTTCAGCATATTATGGGGGTACAAATGTTTAGGTTAGCTGTGTTACCTTCCTCCCTTCCCCCCTGGAGTCAGAGCTTTAAGCGTGTCCATCCCCCAGACGGTGCCCATCGCACTCGTTATGTATGTATATGCCCATCCTCTCCTACCCCCTCCCATCTGCCTGACGCCCAGTAAATGCTATTCCTATATGTACACTTAGGTGTTGATCAGTGAAACCAATTTGCTTGTGAGTACATGGTGCTTATTTTTCCATTCTTGGGATACTTCACTTGATAGAATGGGTTGCAGCTCTATCCAGGAAAATACAAGAGGTCCTATATCACTGTTGTTTCTTATAGAGGAATAGTACTCCACGGTATACATATACTGCATTTTATTAATCCACTCATGTATTGATGGGCACTTGGGTTGTTTCCACAACCTTGCAACTGTAAATTGTGCTGCTATGGCTATTATAATAAAGAGTGATTTACACACCACATTCATAGTATTATTCTGAATTTGACTACATATTTACCTGTACCAGTGAGTTTTATACTTTCATATGTTTTCATATTGTTGTTGTTCTTTTGTTTCAACTTGTAAAACTACTTTTAGCATTTCTTATAAGGCTGATTGTGTGGTGATGAAGTCTCTCAGCTTCTGTTTGTCTTGCAATGTCTTTATCTCTCCTTCATCTCTGAAGGACAGCTTTGCATGGTATATAACTTGATATACAAATAGATAGTGAAATGGTTACTATAGTCAATCAAATTAACTTATCCATCATCTCATATCATTACCCATTGTTTGTTTGTAGCAAGAACACCTATATTTACTCTTTTAGAAAAGTCTTAAATACAGTATGATATCATTAACTATGATCTTTATATTATACATTAGATCTCTGAGATGTTTACTCTTAGCATCTTTATTTATAAACTTTCATGAAGGAAGCCACCCAAATAGTCATCAATAGGGCAATGGATCAATAACTCGTGGTACATTTATCTAATGGAATACTTCACAGCAATGAAAAAGAATAAACTGATATAAACAACAAAATGGCTAAACTTCAAATCCATTATATTGTATAAAAGAAGAAAGACACAAATGTCTATATTATATATTTCATTTCATAATGTAAAAAATAACATAGGATTAGATATCAGATGAGTAGCTGCTCAGGGAGGAGTATGAGTTGGCATATTGATGGCAAAGGAGAAATTAGATAATTTTCTGGAAGGATAGAAAGTTCAATGTCTTGATTGGAGTTATGGTTACATAGGTCTGTGTGTATATATATATATTTGTCAAAAATCATCAAACTGTACATTTAAAATAGGAGCATTCTATTTTATGTAATTTATACCTCAATAAAAATGAGTAAGACTCATTGAACTGGTTGAACTATAGACTTTTAATTGGTGCATTTTATTTTATGTAAATTTTATTTCAATAAAGGTAATTTAAATAGTGTTTTTAAAGTTAAAAAGTGTTAAAGAAGTAAATAAAGAAAAAAGCAGCCATTTATGTGTAAGAATATTATTAACCTTGTATCACTTTAAATAGAAAATCATTGAAAAAAATTGAGACATGTTTACAGTCACAGTGGATCCATAAGCTGGAATATTATTCAGCTATTATAAATTATATTCTCAATTATAATTAAGGATATTGAATACATTTATGCTGTGTGATTTCCTTGACTATAATCTTATACATAGAACAGATATAAAATATAACAGTATAAAAATACTGATATTTTACTCTGTGGGCTATGTAGTCTCTCTTGCAACTACTTATCTCTGCTCTACCACCACAAAAACAGCAACAGACAACATGCAAAAAAAAAAAAAGACATGGATGTGTGCCAATAAAATTTATTTACAAAAATAGGCATTGTGTTGGATTTTGTCCATGGATTATAGTTTGCAGAATTCACTTTTGATAACAGTTGGAAGCACTCCTATCACATAAAAATAACCTGGATGAATAGGCCTTTGCACAATTGTTTGAAAGAAGGTCCTACAAATTTCTCTGTGTGTTACGACCATAATAGAAACATTTGATTTCAGATAGAACACATCAACTGATGAAAGTTTGTATGATTGGTCTGCTGAATCTGAAAATACATACCCTTGTAAACATGAGTCATCAAATTTCTTTAAAAATCAATTTAGACTACCTATATTTTATTCATAATATTTTTTCTACACAGAACAAAGGGACTATATTTGAGTTTTTCAGGAAAGTAGAAACCAAGACTGAAATACTCAATAAACATTAATAGTCACTACTCATTTTTCATTCACTTCCAATTTGAACTATGGAAAACAAACTAACGAAGATAAACAAAACAGGAACAAGTATTTGCAATACAAAAAAGTGTATATTTTAATATTCATAAAATCCTTTAAGTAAATTTTTAATTAAATTGAGTCTAATAAGCTCTTTCAATTTCCCCAACAAAACTGAGAACAAACCAGGTCAAGGGAGAAAGATACCTGAAAATTTAAGATTTATTTAGGCAGACATCATGGACGCTATGTTCATCAAACAATGAGCATACATTCATAGCCCCTGCACCCATGCAACTATTACATATACAATGAATAAACCAGACTTGCTAATTGCTGATGATTTCTTATTTCAATTTCCATCAAAGTTACAAAATTATATTGATGTTATATGGGAAAAATAGGATACATATTTATCTTGGGTTTGATAGCACAGGGACTAAAAAAAGACTCTTTCTTGCATCAATTATAGGGTTACAAGTTTAGGTTCTATGTCAATTAGCCCGATTGGTAACCATATTGCCCTGGGCAACATCAGACATTTGATCATTTGCCAAGATTATCTGCAGACTCTATTTTCACAGGTCAACTCTCATATATGAAGAGTTGAGTAGTTCCTCAAACTCCTTATCTTAAAATTCATTGACCTCCCCTATCTGTGAAAAACATCTTTCCTGTAAATTTAATTATGATTTTTTCTTTTCTTCCATGTTAAATTTCATTCTCTTCTATCTTGTGGCCACTCCTTTAAATTTATTTCACATATGTCCTAACGTATATGTAGAGCCTTCTGAATTATATTGTGGTGCGTGTGTGTGTGTGTGTACTTACAAGTTTAAGCTTGGACATGAGAAATATGAGGTTGTTGTGCAGGCATTCAGTTGCAGATAACACTAAGCAACTAAATATGCAGGTTTGAAACTCAGAAAAGAGATCTAACTTAGAGATAACATTGGGGAATCATCAGCTTTTAGATGACAGTAGATGAAAGGCAAGTGCAGAGAGAAAAGATATGCGTGCTTGAAACTTAATACAGTTGGTTGAAAATGATATTGTAGATACTCTGTGTTGCAGCAGATTCTGTATCTAGAGGACTTGATGAGCTAAACCAGAGGAGAAGGAAGATCTAAGAGCCAATGTGAGTCACAGAGCAAGAAGGATGCCAGGAATTAGGGCTGGAGAGTTGATATCAAGTACTAGAATGAATGGGCTAAGGACAGGTCTAAAATAGAAGATGATAATAAAGATGACAGATTGCTTAAGAAATTTGAATATGTAGTGATGGAAAGATTTTTTTAAAAAAGAAAATAATTAGGTAAAACATAAGGCTAAAGATGCTTTTTTGCATTTGTTTTTGTTTTGCTTTTAATGTGTTACATTATAGGTAAAGGGTAAATAACAAAGTGATTGAGGGTATAGAAAAGGGATGAAATGTTCTGAAATCTCTGAAGAGAGAGGGATCCAAATCAAAGATGGAGAGACGTATCTTGGACAGCACATAAATTTCACATCATGGAGAAAAAAAATCAACTAAATTCATCATTTCAGTAAATAGCCTCATAATTTCACCAGTGCTCAAACCAGAAACTTTGTTTCTTTCTATTCATTTTTTCCTACATCCAAACAATCACAACATCTATTCTACTATATGATTGCTATTAAACTTGAAATCGAATGTGTTTCTTTCATTTTTCTTTTATGCTTTCTCTGTTATTTTTTCCTTTGTATAAATTTAAGGGTTACAAATGAAGTTTTGTTACATGTATATATTGTGTAGTGGTAAAATCTGGGCTTTTTTTCTCTGTTGTTATTTTATTACAGTCTATCATCAATTTCCATCTGAAGTTTTACATAGGTTAACACCTGTTCCTTCATTATCTATTCCCTTCACTGTTCAAGAGGGACATTTCTGGTCATGTGAATTTTATGCTTAAAAATCTTCCCAGGGCACCCTATGACCTTTGAAATAAATCTATTTCTTGAGTATGTCTTACATAACCTTCCATAAACTAAAACTTGCTAGTCCTTGACTCATCCTTTTTATACCCTAGGACTCCTCATTCCCTCTGTTCTAATCTTACCCAGCACCTTATAGTTTCCTGGAAAACTCCAGATTCTCTAACCATCCAACATTTACATTTGCTGCTGTTCCTGCACGGATGCCTAAAACTACAGAGAAATTCAGAAGATAGATCAATTTATTACTTGGGGAAAACAAAAGATCTTTAGTTTGGATTCCTATGGTTATTGAAATTACAGGGACACATAAGTAATTACAGTATAGTTGAAGAGACAGGTAAGAGAATATCTTCTTGCTTTCTCACATAGGAAGTCACAACAAGTGTCTTCCCAGAAGTCTTCACTGATTTCCTCCACACACAGTTATGACTTGGGGCCTCTTCTGAGGGTTTTTCCTCACCTTTTGCTATGATCTTAACAAGCAAGGGCTATAGTGATCTATTTACTTATCTGTTTCCAGCTAGACTAGTCATTCCTTTATGTGTCCCTGTAATTCCAATCTCTATTGAGGTACAGACTAAGAATTACTTATTTTGCTCAAGATATAAATCAGCCCATCATTGATTTTCTTTGTGGTTATAGTACAACTGACTTCCTTTTGGGTTTGAAGAATAACAACTTTTTTTTTTTCCAGAAAGTGATACCAGGCATCGTCTGGTTTATTCCTTGATGTTTTAAAGTGGAAACATATCTAAGAGAGGTTAAATTAGTTACCCAATGCCAACCACTGCAGGGACATAAATTCTGGAATCTTCACCTGGTACTGGCTCTACTATACCCTGAGAACTAGTATTTTTATGGAGCTCAATTAGCAGCTTTAGCTACAGCGATAGCAGCAGCAGCCAACAGGCACAGCTCTCTGTTCCCAAAGTGTTTCCCCAAAAACCTTTGCATGGGACTTGGCCTGTGGCAGTGTAGAGGGGGATGATAATCACCATATATTCTGATATATTATCATACAGAAATTAAATCTAGTTATATGTTAAAACTCCTTAGCCTTAAAATTGGCACATAATAATGTGCTCAGTATGTGTTGTTCTTCTTTTTCATGCTCTCAGGTTTCTGCAATAGAATACTTAGCCTGATGCCATGAATAATTATTGCTCATACTGATGATAATTGATAAAGGTGAATGTCTTTAGTATATACTCAAGATACATTGTGATTTGCCCTAACTTCTTTTGCCTTAACACCGGCCTTAACATATCCATTGCTCATCAAGTACCATGGTAGTTTTAGTTCTTTCAAAACTCCATGCCTTTAGGCAACACCATGATTTTGTAAATGCTATTCCTTTTGCCAGCAATACCCTTTATCCTTGTCTTCCTAATGATATGGAACTTCTATACTCACCTCCAACCTCACTTCCTCTGTGAAATGTTTTCTGAATGTGCTTTCCCCATGTGCTTAGCCTCTCTCCACTGTGCTCCTGTTTACCTTGTACATTCCCACATTTCCCAGTACGCTGTAAGATCCTTGGACTGAGATATAACATCTCACTTGTTCATCCTTATCCCTCATGCCTATAGTACATATCAATGCTAAGAGATGTGTTTTTAAAGAGTTTTCATTGATCAGTCAACATCACTGAAAGTCAAATATATCTGAATGGAAGATTGAAAAAAATCATGATAGTGTACAAATACTTATAATAAAGAAAGGATACACTATATAAAGAATACACAAAGGTCACCAGTAACTCAATGGCCAGGTTTAAGAAAGATAAAACAATTCAAGTAATTTTGTATGCAATGCAGTTCAATGAGGGATGGAGATGAATATATCAATCAAAGTTAAAATAATATCAGTTTATAGCCACCTTTTAAATCTCACAAGAAGCTTATAAGGGAGACACTATTTTCATCCCATATTACAAATAAAGAAACTGAGAGCTAAAGCCACACTGCTAGGTAAATGATAAAAACAAAACTTGAACGAAGATTTCTTTGACTATAGAATAATATCCCAAAGTAGTATGTTAGGTCCCAAAGGATTTTCCTCCAAAAATATCAAAGCAGTATTAAATGAAATGAACAGAGAAGCCAAGCTCAATCAAAAAATTATTTTTGATGAGTTAGGAAAAATGATTGTGATAGATCATTTCACTTAGCCGAATACCCCATTCTAATTAAGTATATAGGTTTTAAAATAACACTATCAGTTTTTCATAATTTGGTCACTTGTGTCATTCAGAATTTTGCTGAAGCAAATACAAGCAAAGTTCTGTCCCAAATGGTCTGTCCCTATTTTTAATTCTAAGTGTTTTTCCTCTTGCCTTCAGTTTCTCTGTAAGGACTTTGAATGTACCATAAACTCTAGGGCATCTGCCCTCTCTGGACAGTGAGTGTTCCTCTCTTGCCTACAAATACTTTGCCACATGAAATGAGATCATGAGTAATGATACTTTCTGGTTCTTGTCAACAGTGATGAATGTAACACCTGTTGCTTACATTTGCACACTTGAAAATAGAAACTGGCTTCAAAACCATATTGAAATCCCAATTCCTAATTAAATATGTTGTCAGGAACTTGCTAGAGTAGTTTTCTGTTTGTTTTTCCTGGTCTCTGTACAGCTTTACACCATTCACCTAATGTGTTCAGTGATATACTTAAAACCAGGAAATGTAATAACCAACATATGAGCCCAGCACCACTCCCATCTGTTTGAAGTCACAGTCTCCAAGGTGTCAGCTTTGACAGAATGTTCTCCACAGGACTCTCTTGAACCTCAGTAGCTACTGGATTGATGAAGGACATTGAGTAAACCTAACTCACTGCATGGAAAATCCCAACAGGTTCTTAATGTTCATTAACCATATGGCTTTAATGCTGATTTTTGATCTTCTGTGCGTTTAGTCAGAAAGCCCAAACTAGTCAGGAGACATCACTCTTTTACATTATAGAAATGCATGGCATAAAAACATATAGTCTTCCTTTCCAGCTATGTCTGGGAATTAGTGGAGAAAATGAAATAAAGAGTAGCAATAGCATGACCTCAGGTTTTCCAGTCTTGCTCTTGCCATTTAGCAGTAGTAGTAGATCACTTTTGTTTGGACATACTGTGTAATTGGTTTTCCATGAGATCTGCTCTCTAAATCAATATTAAAGAGAAGGAATGATATGCTTACAAACCCTTGGGGCAATAATATAATCAACTTTAAGTGACTAGGCCAAGTTATAATTCCTGAGAAAGGCAAAATTAGGAAACAATGTCATGATTTTTTTTTGAGTTAAAGAGACATAGCTGGAAGACCAGGGAAACCAAAAGAGCTAGAATGATAAGACATAGTACTAGAGAGAGCTGTACAAAGAGAAAATTCTAGAGATCTTCAGTTATTAATCACCTTAAGTAATCAGCTGCATACTGATCAGCAAATACATATAAGGGAACACCTTAAGAATTAGCTACAGATTAATAACTCCTTTGGTGCAGCTTAAAAATCCTTCAAATAGCTTAACAACATCCAGGATAAAAGATCAAAAAGACAGACAAATACAAATACATCTAATCCCTACCCAGGTAAAATTTACGACATTTGTATCCAATAAAAATTAGCATGATACAAATAAAAAAGAAAATATTACCCATAATCAGGAGGAAAATTGTCAATTGAAACAGATCCAGAAATAACATAAATGATAGAATTATTAGACAAATACATTATAGAAGTTATTATACTTGTACTCAGTATGTTCAAAAAGCCAGAGAAAAGATTGAACATTTTAAGTAGAGATATGGAAGATTATAAAAGACCCAAATTCAACTTCTAGATAAAAAGATGACATGTATAAGATGAAAAAGAAATTGGATGGGAATAACAGCAAATGAGACATTGCAAAAGAAACTGTTAGTGAACTTAGAAACATAGTGATAGAAAGTATTCAAAATGAAACAGAGGAAAAAAGACGGAAAAAGATTTAACACAACATCAGTAAGCAATGAAGCATCTTTAAGAAACTTAATTTTGGTAAATTTAATGAAAATTAGAAACCCATATATCCAAGAAGTTAAAGCAGTACTTAGATAAAAGTTTATAGCATTAAATGCCTAACTTATAAAAGAATAAAGGTCTCAGTGACTCATCTTTCAACTTACAAGCTAAAAACGAAGAACAAATAAGACCAAAGAAATTAAAGAAAAGGAAATCACAAACAACAGAGTGAAAATAAGTGAAATATAAAACAGAAAATACATAGAGAAAAATCATTGAAAGTAAAAACCGATTCTTTAAGAAGACAAATGAAATTATTAAATCTTTAGCCAGAGTGATCATGAGGAAAAGAGTAAAGGCATAAATTATCAGTATCAAGAGTGAGAGTTTACATCACTTAAAGATTTGACAAATATAAAAATGGTAATAACTGAATATTAAAAACAACTGTACGCTGATAAATTTGACAACTTAGTTGACAATGGGCAAATTCTTTGAAAGACACAATCAAAGGTAATTAAAGAAGAAACACATAACCTAAATAGCATTGTATTAAATAAATTTTGTAGTTAGAATTCTTCCCACGAATTGAATTCCAGGAGCAAATGGTTTCAGTGCTGAATTCCCCCAAATGTTTCAGGAAGAAATTATACCAATTCTAAACACATTTTTTCCCATAAACAGAAGATAAGTGACTATTTCACAAGTCATTTTATGCAGCCAGCATTGCTATACCAAAACCAGACAAAGACATTATGCATAAAGAAAATAAAAACTAATATCACTCAAAATTTTAGAAAAGTGACTGCACCAATATGTAAAAAGTGTAAGACATCACAACTATTTGGGGTTTACCCAGGACTTCAAGGCAGACTCAAAACCCAAGAATCAGTCAGTTTTATTGGCCATATTAATAGACCAAAAAATAAACATATTATTATTTCAACAGATAAAGAAAAAGCACTTGAAAAAAATCCAACATCTATTCCTGATGAAAACTTACAGGAAATGAGTAATAGAAGTGAATTTCCTTAACCTGATAGAAAACAACTACAAAAGAAGTTATAGCTAACATCATACTTAATGGTGGATGACTGGAAAAAACATATCACTATTTATGCACACCATGTATTGAAGAGTTTTAAGGAATAAGAGAGGATAATCTCTCTGAATCACTCCCCAAATATATTCTTGCATAAATTTTATGTAAAAATAAATAATAGTATTTCATATTTTTTTAAATAGTGGAAGACTGAATATGTTTTCTCTAAGGTCAAGAACAAGGTAAGGTTGTCCACCCTCATCACTTCCAATCAACATTGTACTATAGGTTCTAGCCAAGACAATCAGGCAAAGAAAAGAAATAAAAAAGCATTCAGATCAGAAGAGAAGTAAAACTCATTTGAGTAAATACTGTGAAGAATGATCACTACATCATACAGTAAGACTGTTTAGCTTTATATGAAATTGCCAATTGTCTTCCAAAGTTGCTGTACCATTACACATCCCCACCAGCAAATGAATCAGATTTCCTGTTGCTTAACATTCTTGCCATTAAATTTGGTGTTGTCAGTGTTTTGAATTTTAGCTATTTTAGTAAGTACATAGTGATATCTCATTGTTTTAACTTGCAATTTCCTGATGAAGCATCTTTTCATATGCTTATTTGCCTCATATATATCTTCTTTAGTGAGGTATATGTTCAGATCTTTTGTTCACATTTTAATTGTGTTGTTAGTTTTCTTATTGTTGAATTTTAATCTTTGTATATTTTGGGTACAAGTCCTGTATAATATATATGTAACAACACATATTTCCTCCTAGTCTGTGGCTTACATTCTCATTTTCTTGACAGGGTCTTTTGCATAACAGATGCTTTTAACTTTAATGAAGTCCAACTAATATTTTGGTGGTGTATCTGAAAACTCATTTCCAAACCAAAGACTACATAGATTTCTCCTATAACACCCTCTAAGTGTTATAGTTTTGTATCTTATATTTATGTCTATGATCTACTTTTAGTTTACTTTTGTCAAAAGCATAAGGTCAGTGTTTAATGGGTTTTTTTGCATGTGAATATCAAGTTGTTCCCTCAACATTTGTTGAAAACACTATTCTTTTTACTTCATATCGACTTTGCTTCCTTATCAAAGACCAATTAACTGCATTTGTGTGGTTCTATTTATGGTTCTATTTTGTTCTACTTATTTGTTTGTCTATTCTTTCTCCAATACCACACTGTCTTGATTACAGTGGCTTTATAGTAAATCTTGAAGTCAAGTGTTGCCTGTCTTCTTAATTTGTTGTTCTTCCTCAATATTGTGGGAGCTATTTCTTTGTTTTTTGACCTTCTATGTAAACTTTAGAATTACTTTGTTGACATCCACACAGTAACTTGCTACAATTTTTATTGGGTTTTTGTTAAATCTATAGAATAATTTGGGAAGAACTGATGTCTTATTATATCTTCTTACCCGGGAAAATGAAATATCTCTTTCTTTAAATATCTCACTTCTTTCATCACCATTGTTTTTTGTGGCTGAGTAGAACTCCATGGTATATATATACCACATTTTATTAATCCACTCATGGATTGATGGGCTTTCTTTCTTTTTTTTCCTGGTAAGAACACTAAAAATCTACTCTCAGCAAATTTTTAGTAAACAAATGCAGTATCATCAACTATAGTTCTCGTGCCATACATTAGGTATCTAGACTTCTTAATCCTACATAAGTATAACTTTGTCTCCTTTGACCTACGCCTCCCCATTTCTCTCCCTTCCCCCCAACCCCTGGTAGCCACCATCTTACTCTGTCCCTAAGTATTCAATTTTTTTTTTTTATGATTCCACATATAAGTGCTATCATGCAGTATTTCTCATTCTGTGTTTGGCTTATTTTACTTGGCTTAATGTCCTCTAGATTCATCCATGTTGTTGCAAATAGCAAGATTTCTTTTTTAAGGCCAAAAAATATTTTATATACATATATCTGTGTGTGTATATGTATATATACCCATATATCACAATCTCTTTATATATTCATTCATTGATGAACACTCCAGTTGTTTCCATATCTTGGTTATTGAGATTATAGCAAGGTTGCCAGGATACAAGGTTAATTTTACAAAGTCAGTTGACATAGCTTGGGGTAAGGTGGCTGGCCAGAGACACCAGCTGCCAGAGTGTCTATATTGCCCAAAGTCATTTAGAGATTCAATGCAATCCCTATCAAAATATCAATGTCCTATTTCACAGAAGCTAGGACAGGGGGCTAGGTTAGTCCCTCTCCATGGAGGCATCTGATTCAGGAGATTGCTCTTCTCAGTTCTCCTGTGGTGATGGGAGTGTCAGCTGGGCGAGGCTATCTAGGCTATGGCTGTGAGTATCATGGCTGCAGGCATTCATGCCACCCTTGTCTAGGTGCAATGGCAACATGTGTCTGGTGAGCCCATGACAGAGTATTGGATGGCAGGGGCAAGTGCCACTGGGTGGTGTGTGGGAGCTGTAGGGGCAGGTTCAAAGGGGGCTTGAGGTCTTTCCCTGTGTAGGGCCCATTGAGGCAGTTTTCACACAGCTTCTCAGGTGGCATCAGTGGTGTGGTGCCTGTTCTATTCAAATCTTCCCATGGGAGGGGGCACTTGGCTCCTAGTCACAGGGTGCATCTGCTCTCCCTGCTCCCTGCCTGGCCTGGCAGGGGCTGTATGGAGGTGGTTGCAATAAAGCCAAGTTCTACATTGACCAGGCACTCTGGACCCAAGAGCTCAGAATCACATAATTGCAATGACCCTGGAATGGAAGTCAGTGGGTTCCTGCTGTACTTGTTCTCTGGTGCAATGTTACTGCACAGTCACTATCCAGCTCCCTGATCAGTCCAGAAGTCTGCAGTGGTGGTGGGGGCTCCCTCAAAGCTCAGGTCACAGTGTCTGCACTGGGAGCATTGAGCCTAGGGGCTCTCACCCGTGGTCCTTCCCCATGAGTGCACATCTCCCCTAAGTATCTTACGATCTTGTTGAGTGGATTACCCCATCTCCCTCTCCTTCACTCTGACTGCCTCCTGTTGCTTCTCTGATGATTAACGATGCTCTCTCCAGGAAGGTCAATATGTAGGTTTGCTCCTACTTGCAACTTTCAATCCTTTCCTTGAGAATGGCATATATAGTTTGCTTTTAGTCTGTGATCTTGGCTTCCTCCCCTAGATATATTTAAAGGTATGTAGATTCTTTAACTTATTTAAATTTTTCTGTGCTATTATAGGTAATAAAATAACATTTTATTCTGAAATACTAAAAGGAAACAGGCCCCAAGCATCAAAAATATCCTAAATCTTAAAAATGTTATATTATCTAAAATAATTGAATATTCATACCCCAAGTTAATTACATAACAAAGATAACTAAAGTTTAAAAGGAATCATTCAAGGAGTCATATAATATGATCTGGAAAAATTACTTGTATTCACATGTTATTTATCAACTCTAGTTGGAAGAATGAACAAAATAACTTTCAAAACAAAATAATATTAACACCTTGAACCATATGTCTATGTATTTGTGTTATAAGTTTGAAAACAATAACATCAATGATAATAAAAAGTACAAAATATTCTTATAACATTAAAATCAAACTTTCTGTCATGCTTAATACATTGGCAAAAAACATTCTGACAATTTTTGTTCATTTGCCTTTCTATAAGCCATAGTTTTCTGAAATCAAAAGTCTTTGGACAAGGTTTTATTTGTGGTTTATCTTTTAGCCCTATATTTTTATGATTTTATTATTTATATACTTCTTGCCAAACAATATTTTAACAAATAAAACAATTCTATCCTATTTCAGGATTATTTTTAAACATATCAAAACTTAATAATGGTCTTTTTCTCAGCAAAAATAAATTGTAGACAAGCCCTTGATATAATTGTAAGTTACATCAATTTTTATAAGAACCACAAAATACAGTATATATCATATCTAACAAGGATATGAATATATTTTTAAAATTTATGCACTCTCATACTATAGTATAAAATAAAGAACATCCATGTATATGCTACACATTTGTAAAGAAGAGCAAAACTTTTCTTGTTGTCATCATCTACCTCAGCTTTCTGAATATTCATCTAAATTAAATCGAGGTCAAAGAGGTTCCAGGCTTCCTAGAGGACAAAATTGGTGTCAATGCAGTTTTTAAAATTTACAATACATGATATAGTATGAACTTCGGTTGCCAGTTTATATCACGTTTTAGAGTAGCAAGAAGAACTTCACATAGGTTACTTTGTAATGTACTGGTAAAGAACTTATGGATCCTTCATTAAAATGAGTCAAACAGGACTATGAAGGCTCAAGTGGCAAATTTTAAAGGGACAATAGTATATTTCATTTCACTCTATTCTTGGTGGTACAATAATAGACACTATCTGTCATGTGGTTAGATAAGTGTTGATTTTTTTAAACAAAAATTGAAAGAATTTTTTTGATCAGAATATACTGCTTATATTTATATTTGAAAACTGGGTACAATATAAATGTCTTTACTGAGAGAGTGTGAGTAGTATTTATTTATCTTTTTTTTTAAATTTCAAAGTACTAAGGGGGTGCAGATATTTGTGGTACATGGATTTATTTATTTATTTATTTCAGGAAATTATGGAGGTACAAACCATTTGGTTACATGCTATGACTTTGCCACATCCCAACCATGATTTGAGATGTGCTCTTCCCCCCATTCTACCCTCACTGGGTCCATTAGTTGTAAGTTTACCCACCCCAACCCCCTTAACCCCCAAGAGTATTACTACTGTATGAACACCTTAGTGTTGATCAGTCAGTGCCAGTTTGACGGCGAGTACATGTGGCACCTATTCTTCCATTCTTGTGATACCTTACTTCGGAGAATGGGAGAATGTTTTTTTTCTAATAGACTATCATTATTTTAGTCCATTTGGGCTGCTATAACAAAAAATCATAAACTAGGTGGCTTATAAACAGTAAATATTTGTTTCTCACAGTTTTAGAGGCTGAGAAGGTCAAGATCAAGGCACCATAGATTCAGTGTCTGGTGAGGGTCTGCTTCCCCATAGCCAAGGCCTCCTGTGTACTCTTATGGTAAAAGGGGCAAAAAAGCTCCCTTGGGCCACTTTTATAAGGGCATTAATGCCATTCATGAGAGCTCTGCTGTCATGACCCAATCACCTCCCAAAGGCTCCACTTCCTAATACTATCACATTGTACATTAAGATTTCAACATATGCATTTGAGAAGGAGGACATAAATAGTCAGCCTATAGCAATAAGAGAATAAAAATTCTGCTGAGAAACTATTATAGGAAACTCTAGGCATGGTTGATAAAAAAAAAAAAAAGCAGTTGTTTGTCATTCCGTTCTAAGTGGAAAATTCCCCACTCCTACAGCCCTTACTCCCTTACTTACTTGTATTCAAACTTTAGTAAGATGAAAAGTTTTCCATTCCAGAATTAGAATTTGAAAAACGTTGGAAGAGCTAATGCAGCTAATCTATAAGTAATTAAAATCAGAGTCTTAAGAGTGGGGTTAAATATGGTAAAGTAGGAGAATGTACTTAAATGAGAGGATCATGAACTGTCAAAGATATGGTAAGGGAGGGAGGTCATGGACTCCAGCACAAATTTATTCTCTTTCACAATTTTGTCCAGACTGCCTGGCTACCAAAGGGTACTGAAGACATATTTCTGAAGGTGATAAAATGCATAGCCATGGAAAAACAACCCATGGAATTTGAGGGTTGCTCCTTAAAGTACGAACCCAAACCTGAAAGACTTGAGTGGCAATGTTGATAAATGGAGAGGGAAGGATTTGCCAGCAAAGCCCAAGGGATCTAAATATTGAAAATGTTGTCCTTTCTAATTCACTACCACAATCTGTATTCCTTCCTTTGTTCTTGGTTTATCTCCCTTTCCTAAATATGCTACTCCCAACTCCTCAAGATAAGTTCTTTAAGGTTACCCTAAGGCTAAAGAAATATTAACTGGCAAAGATTCTGCTTTTTTCTGGGTCTATGTTGGTAAATCAGGTGAAGCAATGACTCAGGGAGTATAGAAGCAAGGAGAAGAAAATGGCTCCTACGAGTGGTGCTTTAAAATATCTGGGTTCACCAAGATAAATATTAATATATATTGTTTTTAATAAAATGTGAACTTCATATTGCCAGCAGGCCAAAACAGGCATAACTTCTTCCCTTCAAATGTCTCTTCAGCTATGTGTCCATTTTGTAAGATCTTTCTCCTTCAAATCTATGAAACATAGTTATTGAAATGATAATTTTATCCATGGAGTGTGTATGATTTACTCTGAGCCTGATGATCTAGAGATATGTTCCTTTCCATCTATGGAGCTTTACAAATTTCTTATGGAAGGCTATGTTGATTTGGTTTCACTCAGAAGCAGAACTTGAAACAAGCATTTTAATTGGAAGTTGATCCCAGGAATCATTTCAGAGGATAGGGAAGTCAAGGAAGGAAGCCATTAATTGTAAATTAATAAGGTAGTAATGAGTTACCACTGTGAGCAATTGGAGCTCAGTCCCACTAGGAACCTGTGACCTGCTCATGATTGCTTGAGAGCTGCTTTTTGAGGTACTCTCTTGAACTCTTTATCCTGTCCACTATGCAGACTGAGCTAGCTCCAAACAAAGCCCTCAGACAAAGAGTAGCAAGTGTTTGCAGTAAGCAGGTTTCAGAATGTTGAAATGAATGCCAAGGGTAGAGGGGTAGGGCACCAACAACATTTGGTTAGGTGGCTCAAACCAAAGGTGAGCTGAGAGCACAGCTTCCATTTACCATTGAGAACAAGACTGGTAAGATAGAAATATGTGATAGCTTCTCTTCTGCAAGACCGTTCATTGCCCCAGTCAGATTTCCCAGTGGCAAATATCACATGGAATGGACATGGAGGCCAGGCAGAGCCTTACGCAAAATGTATTAGCATTTTTGCACTCTATAACAGACTCACTTCCATTTAGGGAATTTGCTGCTTATTAAGTTTTCCACTAACATCTCTCAGGTGCACTGGGAATTTCTAGTGCATGGCATTTCTTGAGCTGCATGCTTAGTGCACAGTAGAAGATTATTGTTCCATATCATGGTCCACTGATTAACTCAATTTACCAACAGCCAGAAGGATGATTTTCTTCCCTACTGAGTCTCTCAGATGAGAAACTTTCCCAACATGATCGTTATTGTCTTTGTAAGTTGATTTCCCATTATTGTTAGAACTTAGGGGAAAATAGGCTTTAGCTTTTTTTCTAAGAAATGGTACTATTGGTGGAAATTGGGTATTTAATATATCTGTAAATATAATTTCTCTTCAGTTTGGAGACTTTTAAAAAAATGCACTCATATTTTTACAAGAAGTTCACTAGTATTTCAGCTACTGAAACATGAGTTTTATTATAGCATTACTATATGAACAGAAAACAGTTAACTGTGTCATTGCACAAGTATTGGCTCTCTTTTATCATTTGTAAATATTATGAAAGTTGATCCTGGGAAACACATTTAAAAGATTGAGAAGTGACACTGAAGTTGATTTTGCTAAAATTTCAATGTTGGGGGAGTGGCAAGATGGCTGACCAGAAATACCAGCTGCCAGAGCATCTCAGTAAGAAGGAGAAGTTTTAGATGAAAGAGAAAAAAACTAATCAACAGACAAACATAGATCAGAGGCGGGTCTGAAGGAAGGATGCCAGAAACTTCAGGAGACTCCACCAGAAGAAGTTGTGGAGCAAAACAGGAAGAAGCAAGGTATTGGCAAAGATCAACCCCCAAGAGGCTTGGAGTCCAGTGTGAAGAGTAGGTGGAGTGTTTTTCTTCTCCTTCCCTCACATCTCTGACAGTCAGTGGGTTCCTGAGCAGCTGGAGAGACTTTCTGCCCACACAAGCCCAGAGGCTGCTGCCACCAGTGAGCTGGGAGGTTCTTTTGGACAGGACATCAGGCTCCCAGCCCTTCTGGGGTGCTTCCTGACCCACAGACCCAAGCCAGGACAGCAGGTGCCATATTGCTTCCCTACCCACCATGCACCTTTGTCCTTCTCAGGGAGCTTCAACTTTTCTGTTTTCATCTTGCTTGTTCCCACATAGACATCTCCCAACTCCGGCTCAGACTGCAGGAGCCACAGGGGTCCAGTGGGTCCTGGGGGATCTGTGTGACTCCAGAGCCTTGATATTCTGGGTAGACTGCCTCCTGGAGAGAGGGTCAGAGATGATCAGAGTGCTAGCATTCCTCTATACAGACTATTTCCTCCTCTTCACCTACCCCACCCTCAGCTGCCAAGAGAGACAATTGAACCACCACGCTGAAGCTTCCACAGAGAGTGGGGCTCATGACTTTCCTCTTGGGGTCCTGTAGTTGACTGAGGAGTGCTCGGTCTGTGAGCTTCCTGCCCACTGGCCCTCCCTAGTGTTGCTTGCCTGGTGGTTGCATCAGAGGGGGCATGCCCTGAGGCTGAGGGACATCGATCCTGCTTGGGCATCCCATGGGCAACTCAGGACCAGCAAACTTCTCTCCAGCATTGTTGGGAATTGATCTTCTTGGTCCCAGGAAGCCAGGGAGCCCACATGGGTAGGTCTGGGGGGAGAGTGCAGTGTGATCCTAGCTGCAGTGTGCTCATGGGGCACTCCTTCTCCCACAGGAGGGCCACACTCTCAGCTCAGGCCGGGATCCTGGTGGGAGAAACCTCCTGGCCCACAACATGATCATGGGGGAGTTCAGCTGGCTTGAACTTCTGTCTGCTGACAGATGCCAGGGTGGACCATGAAATAGAGGAGGGAGGAGAGGAGTAAGGCCCACTCCAGACTGCCAGATTGTGAAACTCAGACAGCCCCACCTCCACAAACATACTTTCTACCTGGTTGGGGCCACTTCAGACCCTCCCTGGTGGCTTTGTCCAGAAGCTGGAATCAGACCTTTGACCCCTGCCAAATAGCTACCTTGCCAGCTTTTGTAGAGCCTGAGGGCAAGCTCAGCCAACTCTGCCCTGTCCAGCCACACTCCCCCACCCACCTCTGCTGTGGCAGAGAATAAGAAGTCACCTGGAAGTTCCAGGGCCCCATCTACCAACAGGGGCATTTGCATTCTTCTCCTGAGGGACTGAGCCTGTCACATGACCCAAAAACAACGTTACAACTTGTTCCTTCCAGCAAGCACTGCCTACTGATAAAGAGGTCAAATTGCACATTCTTTACAGAATTCACTGATTCAATTTTACAGGATATGAGGGAGCCCAAGGAATGGCCATTTGGGGGAGCAACTACCCCTCCCCACAGAAAAACCACTACTGGATAAGGGCAGAAAGATCCCAGCCCAGGGCCTTAGCATTTAGGCCCCTCCCCTATGAATAGCCCTCCCAGTTTGGAGAGCTTGTCTTGACTCTCCTACCAGAGGCTCCCACTAGTGGACAGAAAGGCAACTTCTGAGCCCCGCTGAGGCTTTGCAAAGCCTTTCAGGCTCCTGCAATCCAACCACAATTTGTCTTACTCCTCCCTCCACCTCAGGGGGAGTAGAGATCAAGCAAAACCCTGGAAACTAAAGGGTCCCTCCTTAAGTTTGGGGCACTCGTGTGCCCCACCTGGAGGACCAGAGCTTACCTTGGGCACAAAAGACCATCTTGGCAGCTGGCTCTTCCACGCAAACATCAATCAATGACAGAGGAACAACCCCATAGCTAAGCACAGCACCTCCCAACTCAAGCAAACAGGGAGCAGCTGATTCATACTCACAAGTACCACCCACCATCGCTGAGATTAAGCTGGGGGACCTAACTTACTACACAGTGTTGAGAAGAGGTGAAGACAGCAGGTCAGAGGTAAACTGAGAGGTTCACCAAACCTGCTAGAACGACACCACATAGGCAACTCAGGATCAACACTCTTCTCCCTGGCATGCTCAGGGATTGATCTCCAGGGACCCAGAGACAGGCCATAAGCCAGGCGTAGCACCCCCAGGTTTCAACCAAGTGGCCAGATGAGGAGGAATCAGCAAAAGAACTTCAGAAATATAAAAATCAGAGAAAAGGACACCCAAAAAGAAAACGACTTCTTACTAATGCATACGAAACAAAATGAAAAAAATGAAATGACAGATGAAGAATTATGAATATGGATTGTAAGGAAGCTCAATCAAATGTAAGAAAAAATAGAAACCCAACACAAAGAAACCACAAAAACAATGCAGAAAATAAATGAAAAATTTACTAAGGAAATTGAACTATTTTTTTTAAAATCAAACATAACTTATGGAAATAAAAAAATTCATTTGAGGAAATACAAAACACAGTGGAAACATTTTTAAAAAATACAAATACAAATATAATTATGGCTATATGAAGAATAGAATGAGAAGAACATACGTTCAAATACTTCACTAGGATATATAAAATAATAAATCACAATAATTAGAAAGAATTTATAATTTTTTCCATACATTTTATGTAAGAGACAATTTTATTTCAGAATATTATGGGGATACAAAAGTTTTGGTCCCATGAATTGTTTTTGTACAGTTTGAGTCAAAGTTATAAGTGTATCCATCATCCATATAGTGTGCATTGCATCTGTTAGGTGGGAATTTATCCATCCCCTCCTCCCCCTCCCACCTGCTTGATTTCTGATGACTGTTATTTCCAAATATGAACATAAGTGTTGATTGATTAGTTCCAATTTAATGGTGAGTACATGTGGTGTTTGTTTTTCCATTCCTGTGATACTTCACTTAGAAGAATGGTCTCTAGTTCCATCCAGGTTAATACAAGAGATATTATCTCACCATTTTATTTTATGGCTGAGTAGTACTCCATGGTATACATATGTCATATTTTATTAACCCACTCATGTATTAATGGGCACTTTGGTTATTTCCACATCTTGGAGATTGTGAATTGTACTGGAATAAAGCAAATATATGGATATGAAAGATAAAATTACATCAGATAGGCAGATTAAACTACAAGGTACTCAAGATAATAGAGTTGAATGATTATTAAATAAAATGTATTTAAATAAACCAGAAAATTCCCAATAAGACATATTGAAAGAAAGAAAGTAAAAAGTGTTAGAAAAAAAGTGATAAAAATGGAATATAAGGAGATCTAAAATATTACATTTGGATCCCTGAAGAAGAAATTCAAAACAATGGAACAGAACTGATATTAAAGACAGCAATCCCCTCCCCCTCAAAAAATCCTGAATACAGTCAAGTGAATAATATTGAACCATAATGATCAAGTCTGAGAAACACCGTACTAAAACTACACCAGTTTAAGATAAAGAAAAGATCCCGCAGGCCTCCTTACATAAAATAAGTTTACAAGAATACAAGAAAAGACAATTAGCCTGGTATCAAAATTATCACAAACAATATGCAAATGAAGGCAATAACAAAATAGCATTTTCAAAAAATTTAACAAAGAAAGTGCATCATCTAATCATCATGACTCAAATTTCAATTCAACTACCCATTAGTTTCATGATATTGGGCTTGCTACCTTAGATACTCTGTGCTATAGACTCCTTATTTGTAATAAGGATCACATCTTCCTCTCAGATTATTTAAAGGCAGAAAGAAATAATCTCTATACTTTTTAATAATTTTATAAAAGTTACAATGTATTTTTGTAACAGTACCTGGGACTTTATAAGAAAATTATAAATATAATTTACTCTTATTAAAAAAAGAAAAGGAAATTAAGAAAACAATCCCATTTTCAATAGCATCAAAAAGCATAAAAGTTTTAGGATTAACCTTAACTATTAAAGATTTGTCCACTTAAAATTATAAGTTACACATCCATGTAAGAATTGAAGCAGAGAGAGAATTAAAGATGGCGGACGAGTAAAGCTGCCAGCCAGAGTGTCTCCGCAAAAAAGACAGATTTTAGAAGAAAGCGGCAGAAATAAGCAAGCAGACAAGCAGACATCGGACGAGGGTCAGAAGGAGGGATACCTG
>CAUYRT010018131.1:0-24977 GCA_963574885.1 Lepilemur ruficaudatus
CTGTAATCCTAGCACTCGGGGAGGCCGAGGCATGTGGATAGCTCAAGGTCAGGAGTTCGAAACCAGCCTGAGCAAGAGCGAGACCCCGTCTCTACTATAAATAGAAAGAAATTAATTGGCCAACTAAAATATATAGAAAAAAGTAGCCGGGCATGGTGGCGCATGCCTGTAGTCCCAGCTACTCAGGAGGCTGAGGCAGGAGGATCGCTTGAGCCCAGGAGTTTGAGGTTGCTGTGAGCTAGCTGACACCACGGCACTCACTCTAGCCTGGGCAGCAGAGTGAGACTCTGTCTCAAAAAAAAAAAAAAAAAAAAAATATGTCCTCTGACTTCTATAACTATTAGGGAAATATTTTATATTTCTTTTGGATGGTATGAAGAAATATTTCCTTCAAAGTATATTTCACTTATAAGATCCTTGAAGGCAGAAACCATGCTTATACATCTTGTATATCCCCCTGGTAACCCAGACCGTACCTCACGTATAATATAGGGCCCCATAAATATTTGCTCTCTCTGCTTAAAGCTGGCAGTGGAAGATAAGTCAAGGTACCTGCTCTCAAACAATGACTCACACACTATTAAACTGTCTTAGATAACCCTAACACAATGTGCTAAAACAAACGTATGTTTAATATACATGAGAACACAGAGTACGAGAGGAATTAGCAAGGAATCTTTAAAAGGAAGGTGACATTTTAGCCTCAAGAGACAAATAAAAACTTACCATACACAAAAGAAGCAAACAGGCGGAGGGAACAGCACAAAGAAAACAGGACACACCTAAGGTTGAATGAGTAGAACAATGTGCAAAGCGCAGAGCAGGAGGCAGCAGTGGTGGAAGATGAGACTGGAAATGTAATGGGGCCATTGTGTAAAGGCCTTGTGTCCTACACCAAAGAATTTGCATTCTATCCTCTAGACAAGCGATCTCCAAAGTGGGGTGCACTCATCCAAGAGCATATGCGAAATGATCCAGGGAAAAATCAGAACATTTATAGTTAACTTTTCTCATCCTTTTTAATTTTTTAGATGAGGTTTTTATTGATATATAAGTTATACATATTTTGGGAGTACACATGATATCTTGGTACAGGCATGCAATGTGTAATGATCAAATCAGAGTAACAGATATCCATCACTTCAAACATTTATCTTTTGTGTTAGGAACATTCCAATTTTTCTCTTCTATCTAATTTGAAATATATAATAAATTATTGTTAATTATAGTCTCCCTACTAGAGAGGGAGACTACATAAATACTAGAATTTTTTCCTTCCAACTGCATTTTTAAATCCATTAACCAACCTTTTTTCATCCGTCCATCCCCTCTACCCTTCCCAGCCTCCTATAACTACCATTCAATTCTCTGCCTCCATGAGATCCACTTTTTTAGCTCCCACGTATGAGTGAGAACATACAATATTTGTCTTTCTGTGCCTGGCTTATTTCACTCAACATGACCTCTAGTTTCATCCCTGTTGCTGCAAATGACAGAATTTTATACTTTTTTATGGCTAAATAAAAGTCCATTATGTGTGTATATATGTCTCTGTGTGTAGATACATATATGCACACACACGCACATACACATGTATATATATACACACACACGCATAACACACACAAATGTTATCCATTTACCCATTGATGGACACTTAGGTTGATTCCATTTCTTGGCTATTGTGAATAGTGCTGCAATAAACATGGGCGTGCAGATATCTTTTTGATACACTGATTTCCCTTTTTTTTCATACCCAGCAGTGGGATTGCTGGATCATATAGTTGTTCTCTTTTTAGTTTTTTGAGGAACCTACATATTGTTTCCATAATGGCTGTATTAATTCACATTCCCACCAACAGTGTATAAGAGTTTCCTTTTCTCTGAATCCTTACCAGCATTTGTTATTTTTTGTCTTTTTGATGATAGCCATTCTAGCTGGGGCAAGATAATATCTCACTGTGGCTTTGATTTGCATTACTCAGATGATTAGTGATACTGAGCATTTTTTTCATACAGCTGTTGGCTTTTTGTATGTCTTCTTTAAAGAAATGTCTATTCAGGTCTTTTTCCCACTTTTTATCTAGATTATTTGAGTTTTTTGCTATTGAGTTGTTTGAATTCCTTACATATTCTGGTTATTAATCTGTTGTTGGATAGATAGTTTGTAGTTCATCCTTTTTAATTTTAAGTGCTGAATGTTTGTAGTATGTGTATGTATGTGAGAGAGAGAAAGAGGGTCAGTGTGTAATTTATAAAGAAATAGATACACATGTTGTGTTGTTGGGGGCTCGAAAACCAATACCGCAAAGTATGGTGGTTTGGCATGCTGAGTGCTCTGAGCTAAAGGAGATTGGAAGCCCTCAGAAGCAACCTCAGAACCAAGGTCTCTCTGACCTTTTCCTGCCCTCCTGTCTCCCACCCCTCTTTCTCTTTCAAAGTACTGAAATCTGAATTCCTCTTCCCCAAGGTGGGTCACAGAAAGTAGAACTCCTATCCCCCAAAGCAAGCCATAAACCTAGAAAGGTTAATTCTCCCTTCTCCCTCATTTCAAGACAACCTACCCCATACCTAGAAGACCTGAAAGGAAGAAATGCTACACACAGAGGCTAAGAAGACTCTGGACAAGCCTTACTGGGTTTTCCCCTGCTCAGTCTATTTCCATTAGATCATACCCTATGTACAATCACATTTTACACAGCTACCCATTCTTCATTGAACCTAAGCATAAAAAGATACAGTTTTCCCTGGGTCTTTGGGTCTTCATTTCTGAAGATTCCCATGTCATGTAAAACTTCAATTAAATCTGTTATGCTTTTCTCTCGTTGACCTGTGTTTTGTTGACTATGACCCTTATGATGGGTGAGAAAAGATATCACATCTTTCTACCCTTACCAGTGCATATTCAAAATTTTTATTGATGGCAAACACAATCAAAAGATGTGAATAACTCATCTAGACTACATTAAAAAAAAAATTAAAAAAGACATAAATACCTAAGCAATAAGCTACCACTGAAAGGTTTTCAAAAAGGGTAACAGTACCAGATCCACATTTTAGAGAGATAATATTAAAGTCCATGCAGATGATAATCTCATGTGGAAAAGAAGTATTACAAAGGGAATACATTAGAGATAAATCTTAGACTTAATGGAAAATTCCATTCCCTATCAAGCATATCTTTTTAAAATATTTTAACACTCTTCTTTAAATCATTACATTAGGTCATTGCTTTAGTTAAGCTGATTTGTGAAGTACTTAAAGTTTTAGTATTTCTCCTTTGCATAAATCTATTTTCTGAGCAAATATTTTGATTAGTAATTCTGTAAAAGTTACAACAATATTACGAGAAAAAAATGATCAATAACTTTAACTCAAAAAACTCTGTGAGGTAAAGTTCTCCATATGGTGAAATGTTTCTTCCTACATAGCAAGATGATATAGTTTGAAGAAAATAGGTATTAAATCCCAGAAACTCAAAAATGATAAGAAATTTAGAAATTAACCTGAATGAATCAACTCTCAAATGATTAACTGTCAAGTACGGTAAAAAAATAAATTAAAATACTGAATAAAATATCTCAATCATCATATCTCAATAACATTTATAATTTATTATAATTATTTTTGAGAAAAAGCTGATATTTAAAAGAGGATGATTTTATAGGACCACATTGTTCATTTAAAAAATTCCTTTTAGAAGCTTTATCATTTATAATTTTTTTTTTTTTTGAGGCTTTTTGCCTGGGCTAGAGCGCCGTGGCGTAAGCCTAGCTCACAGCAACCTCAAACTCCTGGGCTCAAGCAATCCTTCTGCCTCAGCCTCCTGAGTAGCTGGGACTACAGGCATGCGCCACCATGCCCGGCTAGTTTTTTCTATATATATTTTTTTTTTTTTTTTTAGTTGGCCAATTAATTTATTTCTATTTTTAGTAGAGACAGGGTCTCGCTGTTGCTCAGGCTGGTTTTGAACTCCTGACCTTGAGTGATCCACCCACCTTAGCCTCCCAGAGTGCTAGGACTACAGGCGTGAGCCACCGTACTCGGCCTATCATTTATAAATTAATAATTCAAATACCTGTCCTCCATCCAACTTTTTACCCCATATATTCCTATCTTCTTGAAATTCTCACCTTAAGCTCACCAAGGCCAATATGAGGAGGCACTGTGAAACACAATGAGCACAGTGCGAGGACCAGTGTTAGGAACTGCTCAGGTTGCAAAGATAAATAGGACTTGGTCCCAGCTCTTAGGAAACCTACAGTCATAAAAGGAAACTAAAACAGTTAAACAAACAACTACTAACTACAAAATCCCATTTAGAATGTGACATGTATCAGCCGGGCAAGGTGGCTCACGCCTGTAATCCTAGCACTCTGGGATGCCGAGGCGGAAGGATCTCTCAAGGTCAGGAGTTCGAAACCAGCCTGAGCAAGAGTGAGACCCGTCTCTACTAAAAATAGAAAGAAATTAATTGGCCAACTAAAAAAATATAAAAAATATTAGCTGGGCATGGTGGCGCACGCCTGTTTGAGGTTGCTGTGAGCTAGGCTGACGCCACGACACTCACTCTAGCCTGGGCAACATAGTGAGACTCTGCCTCAAAAAAAAAAAAAAAAGAATGTGACATGTATCTTAAGAGATATAATGAAAATCAAATGGGAGCTCCTAAGATGGGCAAACTCATTTTGCAAAGCAAATTTAACCCCAAAAAAATGCTAATAGCTAACACAAACACATATTGAAACAATATCCGCCAGGTACTGTATTGTAATTTACATGCATTATTTGATTATTTAATCCTTACAACACAGTTATGAGGTTGTTTCTACTATTATTTTCATTTTACAAAAAAAGAAAACAGCTAGAGGCTTTCAAACTAGGCACTCTGCCCAAAAGATGCTCCTTTCCCATCCAAAGATAGGACTAGGGAGGTAGGGGATGTCAGCCTTATCATACTATGCTAATCCATACGGTTATTGGCTATTGAGCACTTGAAATATGGCCAGTCCTAATGGAAATGTGCTGTCAGTACAAAATACACATTGGGAGTTTCAAAGATTTATTAATAGTACCAGAAAAAAAGTATATCTCATTAACAACTTTATATTGATCACAGGTACATGTTGAATTGATACATTGCGTTAAATAACATGTATTATAAAATTAATTTCAAAAATTTGTTTAAGACAAATTAATTTCACCTGTTACTTTGCATTATATTTCTACTGAACAGTGCTGGTCTACAGTACTGGTGAAGGAAAGAATTACCAACTAAAAAATCATCAAATAGCATCAGTAACAATCTTCTATGGTCGTAAGCAATCAGGAAGTAAAAGCCAGATGTAAGGGGAAAAAAAAGAAAAATGGTGTCATCAAAGACTTTCTAAAAAATCCTTCCCTACATCCTCGTGGTGAAGAATAATTAATTAATTAATTAATTAAAAATAAAAATCCTCTTGGGAAGATTACAAAACAAAAACAGAAGTTCCCCTTCTGGGCTTAGAATCAATGATACGCTAGTAGGAAGTACACCCAGTGCCCAGCTCTTGTTTTCTAATATCATTCTCCTTGGAGAAATGGAAGGGACAGAGAACATACAAGATGAGCCTGGAACATCTTATTGCATCAGAAAGTAAGATAGTGCTCAAAAAACACAATGAAGACATGTGAAAGAGACACAGGAGCCAACTGACAGAGCTCCCAGCCACCAAAGCTGGCACAATTTGAGCAAAAAAATAAATAACATAGTGTAGGATTATAACCCAAACTATAAAATAAATAACCATGACTTCATACTAATACAAATCAATGAGTTAGGCCAGGTGCAGTGGGCTCATGCCTATAACACTACCACTTTGGGAGGAGGCCAAGGCAGGAGGATCACTGGAGGCCAGGAGTTCAAGACCAGCCTGAACAACATAGTGAGACTTCATCTCTACAAAAAATTAAAAAATTACCCCAGCATGGTGGCTTGCTCTTGTAGTCCCAGTTACTTGGGCAGCTGAGGCAGGAGGATCACTTAAGCCCAGGAGTTTGAGGTTGTAATAAACCATGATCGTGCCACTGCACTCTAGCCTGCGGGACAGAGTGCAACCTTGTCTTAAAAAATAATAATAATAAATAAATAATTGAGTTAAATAAATGGGGGAGAATGGACAAATCTCCCATATAAAAGAATTCTGCCCTTTAAACTGGTAGAGTATACATAATTCCCCATCCCTTAAGTGAAGACTGTACATACTAACTTCCTTCCAAAGAGAAAAGTATGGAGAGGGGGGCAAATAGAGTAACTTTACAGGGCAAAAACACCTGACAAACACTACCTCAGGCACATGATGTGATGAAGCTTATCATCACCAGTGATAATGATCAGTGATAAGATATGTTGACAGCACATTCCCTAGAAATTATACCATGAGAATGGCATTTTACCTCTTTGATCTTCCCCTAAAAATCCATAACTCCAGTCTAATTATAAGAAAACACCAGACAAACCCTAATTGAGAGATTTTCTATAAAACCAACTGGTACTCTACAAAACTGTCAAAGTCAGCAAAAAAACAAGGAAAGTCTGACCTGTCGTGATGAAATGTAATGTGGCGTCATGGATGGATCCTGAGACAGAAAGAGAACATTAGGTAAAAACTAAACAAATAAAAATTAAGTGTGAACTTCAGTTAATAATAATCTACTAATATCGGCTCATTAGTTGTGCCAAAGATATCACAATGCAAGATCTTAACAGGTCAAACTAGACAAAGGGTACAAAGAATTTGCTATACTGTCTTTCCAACTTTTTTGTAAACCTAAAACTTCTCAAATAAAAACTGTATTTTTTTAAAAAGTCCTTTGGCTTTAAATCTTAAAAGTCTGTTGGAATCTTTATTTCCTGGCCCAAGTCCTCTGTGAACTAAAATAAAATCTTAAGGCTCCCCCAACTACCGGCCAACTGAATGGACCCCCTCTTTGGCCAAGGGGATACCCTAAAACTGAGTTGCTAGCTATGAGAAGGAAGGTCAGACATTCCTCATCATGCCCCCTGCCTTCTTGTAGTTATCCTTTGTAACTCATTAACAGGTATAAAGTTATGCAAGACAAACCTTCAGGTCCTCAATATACATAATAAATCACTTGAGTTGGGGTATATGTCCAGAGCCTTGTCCCTGATTAACAGACTTTTATCTTAACACATTAACTGCCATGAGCCCGGGGCCTCGTGCAGCATGTTACTTACATGTCTCTACACCTTGGGAGCCCGGAGAACTATTTTTCAAGTTGCATATAACTCATGCACAGAAAACAATAAAAAATAACAAATTTTTCATTAAATTAGAAAGGATCCTTTTGTTTTTGAAGTTTTTATTCTATTTTTGTAATAAAATACCATGGCCACATGGAAAAAAAATTTTTTCTAGTGTGGCAGTCAATGTATTAACTTAAAACATTCCAAGCCTTTAGACAAAACTTCATTTCTTTAACCAATTAGAAATCAAAGGCTAGGCGCGGTGGCTCACACCTATAATCCTAGCACTCTGGGAGGTCGAGGCGGGCGGATTGCTCAAGGTCAGCAGTTCGAAACCAGCCTGAGAAACAGTGAGACCCCCGTCTCTACTAAAAATAGAAAGAAATTCATTGGTCAACTAAAAACATATAGAAAAAATGAGCCAGGCATGGTGGCACATGCCTGTAGTCTCAGCTACTTAGGAGGCTGAGGCAGAAGGATCACTTAAGCCCAGGAGTTTGAGATTGCAGTGAGCTAGGCTGATGCCACGGCACTCTAGCCTGGGCAACAAGGGGAGACTCTGTCTCAAAAAATAATAATAATAATATAAATGTATAAATACATAAATTTACAGAGTTTGGCTGCTTTTTCATGGACACCCCTATAACCTTGCTGTTCCTCTATAACTTCTATAACCTTGGTTGTCTGGGTGCTTGTTAGCAATACAGAATTTCAGGCCCTATCCCAGAAGTATTAGGCTTCTCAGAGAAACAGAACCAATAGGAGATAAGAAATAGAGATAGTGGGAGGGAGAGGGCAGGTTGGGGAGGGAAGGGGGATAGGGAAGAGGAGAGAGATTATAGGGTTTTGCCTCACACAATATAGGCCGCTGACTCCAGACCCAAAAGAGACCATAGCGCACAAGCCTGGAGACTCAGGAGGCCCTGTGGTGCAGATGAAGTCTGAAGACACTAGACTGCTAGAGAATTCGTCCTTGCTTGGGGAGGGGGCGGGGGCTAGTCTTTTGTTCTTTAGATTGAATTAGGCCAACACACACTATGGAGGAAAACCAGCGTTACTCAGAGCTCACTGGTTTCAGTGTTAACCTCATCCAAAAACATCCTCCACGTAGATACCCGAAATTAACCATCACACCAGACCTGCCGAATATGAAACTACATTTTAAAAGGATCCGCCAGGTGATTATGCGCATAATCAAGTCTGAATGACATTTTTCTACAACCCTCTGAGAGTTTAAAATCTGCATAGTAATTTCTGTAACTCAGAAACAAGGCTTGATTTGTTGTTTTTTGTTTGTTTGTTTTTATATTTTTTCTTTTTATGGAAACACAAAGTCATATGATTTGTTGTTTTAACTTGAAAACTTTCCCAGTATTTACTGCTCTGGAGGTCAGGGATGCCTTCAGAAATCCTCATCCTCCTTGCTGGGCCAAGGACCCTCCCCTTTGTGCCTGCGTGGCCCTCGCGGAGCCTCTTACCTGGTTTACTGAATTACAGGCTTGTAATTGAGTTTCCCTGTCTCCCCGAACTCCCCGAGAGCACCCACCACATCTTATTTTCTATCTCCCCAGAGATGGCCTATATTGCCCATGACAGCTGCCCACGGTCCTGACAGCAGCTCCAGCTCTGCCCTGCCAAGGCCGGTTTCCCAGTTTCTTAGGTTTTCCTAGTAACACTTCCTCAGAGTCAGCAAATGCTGGCATAGTCTGTCGGAATTAAACCTGGAGAGAGATAACACACTCATGCACGTCAGAGGGGTCCATACCTTGAACCACATGAAACGACCTATACTGGAGTATTTTTACCTATAAAATCGACAATTTCATAGGACACAACATAAATATATTCCCCTTTACTGTCTTTCCACCTCAAGAGCCCTTGCAGGGACAAGGTGTCTTCACGGGGTAGACAGTGCAAAGGTTGCTAACAGTCGTGGCAATTTACCGCTGACAACCGGACGTCAAATGCGCACCATCCACCTCCCTAGTTCGACCCCTTAGTTAGGCACGATCCAGTGCCCACCACTCGCCCCCAGGCTGCCGCTTATCCCTGCGCCCGGAGGGGCGGCCCGTGCGCTTCACCAGCGGGCAGAGTTCTGAGAATCCCGCGCCGGGCCCCACTCCCGGAACTGCGCCGCGCCCCGCCCGACCCGGCCACGGCTGCCCGCACCTAAGATGGCGGCGGGGGCGGGGCCGCAGTGACACGACGTGGCCGGGGCGGTGTCAGGCCGGGGGCGGTGCCAGCGCCCCCGCCCGCCCAGCCCCTCCAGCTCCGCACCGGGGGCTAAGGCTGTGGAGTCCCGGCGCTCCTCTTGGCCCGATAGCGAGCACGCCTGCTCCCCGTGGGCGTCATGCGGTCCCCGGTTCGGGGCCCGGCTGTGAACGATGGCGAGGAGGGCACAGACAGCACGCCCCTTCTGCGGGGCGCCCCGCGGGCCGAAGCCGGTAAGCGGCTGGGCTGTCGAGGCGCTTCGGTCGGGCACCGGTCCTGGGGCGAGCGTGGCCAGGCTACCCGCACTCTGGGCTGGTGGGGCCAGAGCCACCAGGGGACTCGAGGAGAGGGAGCCCATTCAGGGCCCCACTCAGGCTCTGCCCGCCTCGGAGCCCAGCAGCCCACCGGGACCCCGGGGGCCGGGCGGGAACCGCGAGGTCGGCCGGGGGACTCGGGTGGGGCCTCGGCAGGTGCAGCCCCGCTATGTGCCACTGGCGCCGGGCTCGCGGTTATTTTCGGTAGTGCTGAGCTGGGGACCCCGCGAAAGAGGGAACTGGGGGAGAACATTCAAATCAATGGGCAGAGGGCGGGGCGGAGGACCCCAGTGTCAGAGCGAACTGGGGGAGAAATCTGCAAATCAATAGGCAGAGGGCCAAGCGGAGCTGCTAGGTCTTCTTCCCTGTCACCGCCAGGTTTCTGCAACTGCATATCCGTAAGCATGTGATCTGGTCGCTCCTTGGGCGGGGAGGGGAGACAAAAAAAGACTGGAGTTAACATCTGTGAGTATGCGGAGGGCAATTATTGCATAATAACCCAGCGAACATCTTGACATTGTTCAGTAAGAGACTAAAATATTGCAGACATTTCATTTTTACGCCGTCTAGCTGTCCACAGTTTTAGTTAGGTAACAGTTCAGTTATCCTCAAGATAGGATATCTGTAGAGCCCTAAGGCAGTTTGCCAAAAGTATTGCAACAAATCGAAAAGGAGGTGCTTCACAAAGCATCTTCCCTGAATTGGGGGAAATTAAAATATTTGATATTTTTGTAAGATAACCTTTTTAAAAGTAATGAAAATTCAATAACAAATTAGTTTTCATGAGCTCTATAGTTTCAAAGATGTGTACATGAGAGTTGAATTGGAAATTTGACTTTTGCTGACCGAGTACAATATGTTAATAGTTTTCTGTTATCTTTGTTATTTGTTTTTAATGTTACCAGATGGTGGCAGTAGAGGTGGCAACATTATAGCCCCATGCAGCAGCCGGGAGTTTATTTTAGTCAACTTTCAATGTACCAAATACTGTACCATAGTGATGTTTTCGTGAAAGTTGTACTTAGTTTCATAAACTAATCTTTTTCTGTGGCATATACGGTTAGAATTTTATAATATTTCTGTGTAAAATAATATTAACAAATGCCGTAATATATTCCCTAGAAATTACTGTATTCTGTTGCAATTGGAAAGTATGTATATATAATCAAAATTTAACTCAAATATTAAACATTATCAGGAAAATTTACATTAAAACCTCAACAAGCCATTTTGCACCTCCTAAAATGGCTAAAACCAAAAGGGCTGTGAATACCTGTTGGCAGGGATATGAAATAACTAGAACTCTAGTACATTGCTAGTAACAGTGTAGAACGATACATCTACTTTGGGAAACTATTGAGTAGTTTCTTTTAAAGCTAAACATACATGACCATATGACCACACAATGTTTATGGCAGCTTTATGCATAATAGTCAAAAACAGAAACAATCTAGGTAGCCATCCATTGGTGAATAGATAAATTGTGATATATCTGTACAATGGAGTAAACAGGAACAAACTGCTGATACACATAACACCGTGGATAAATCTCCAAAACATGCTGAACAAAAGAAGCCACCATATTAATGTATGATTCCATGAATATGAAGTTCTAGAACAAGCAAAACTAATACTATATATAATAACAGAAAGCAGATCAGTGATTGCCTGGAAGGTGTGGGCAGGAGGGACTGGACCGGAGAGAGGCACTAGCGTACTTCTTGGGGTGACAGAAAAGTTCTACATCTTGATCTTGATTGGGATGGACAGATGTGTACATTTGTCATGTAAATTATATTTTAATAAAGTTAATTGAAAAAGGAGAAAATTAGCTCGTAGCATCACTTCTATAAAAATAATTCCTGTCTGATTTGTAAGTTGAGTGTATAGATCTTTGGTATTAGCCCTGTTCTTCCTGGCTTGATGAGGCTGCCTTTGTTATTAGCAGTTTCCCTTCTTATTTTCACTGTTTGCATACTCACTGGAGAGCAAGTGAAGTAAAAATAGTAGTAACACATTATTTTTGCTATTTAAATTATGAAAAATATTTTACAGAGGAGGAGCCTACAACTATAGGGTATTGCATTAGTCAACAATATTTTAAATTAAGCCATGTGTCTGAGGTGTTGTGAGCAGGACAAGGGAGGAGAAAAGAGGTGGAAAAGACAAAGATGAGTATAACAACTTTATAGAAGGCTCCAGGTGTTACCTCATTTACCTAACAGCAATGCCCCTGTCCCAGCCTTAGTAATAGTTATATACCATGTGTGGTCTAATAGGGAAAAGAAGATGACCCTTAGATATATGTTTTGGTTTTTGTTTTTTTTTGAGACAGAGTCTCAACTCTGTTGCCCAGGCTAGAGTGCTAGATATATGTTTTAAAGATGAAATTATGTTTTATGTATTTAGTTTGCATGTTTAAGAAGGTATGAGTGTGTGCTTAAAAAAAAAGACTTTCCATCAGAATTATTTTTTTAAAGTTTTGGTTTTAGCCGCCCTTAAAACTTCCCTTTCCATATGTTTAGATGCATTTTATTTACCTTTTATGTTTGTTTCTGGAACAAACCAGTATGAAATTAGCTGTACCTTATCTACACCTAAGTAGATAGCTTTGTTTTTCAGAAGAGAAAGGCTGATAAAATGTCATAGTCATAAAATTTTACAGCAGTAAAAAAACGTCAGACTACCATCTAGTGGAGTGTCACTTATATGCAGGCCACTGAGGGCCAGAGGGATTAACTGAATTGCCAAAGATTGTGTTAATACGCAATGGTATTATTAAGATCTGGGCTCAGGGTTCTCCTGGACTTTAGTCCTATCCTCCTTCCTCGACACACAACACTGTCACATTTGTATTATAGTCAAAAAATTTCTGCTTACAAAATGCTTTATCATTTTAACTTGATCCTTCACAAATTTTTAAGTTTCCTACCCTACCTGGAATAAAAGGACATGGTTTTAAATTATGCACAGTGCTGCTTTATTAAAAGAGCTAAAGTTAAAATATACTTCTTTAGTGTTAAGAATTAGTACTTCTCTCTGGGACAATCTTTCATTTGTTTAAAAAAGAATTAATACTTCTCAGTTCGATATGATTTGATAGAATTCTCAGCGACCCAACTATGGTTTTCCTCTCAAGCACTTGCTTTCACTGAGCCCCACGGAATTCAGAGATGCACCACAGTGCCAGGCCAGCGTAGCTTATGCTGATGAACAACAGGACTGTCTGTAGGTTTTTCTGCCTAGTTAGGTAGGAGGAAGTGAGAAAATTAGGTGAGGAAGAGCAAAGTTTCCCCTCCCACACATAAAAATTCTGTATTCACCATAATACGCACAAATTGAAAGTTTACTTTTATATAAATGCAATTTATACCTCATTCAGGTTAGGACAAATCAGTTTTAGGGCTTCTAAGATATTTCTTTGTGTTTAAAGAGAGAGCATAGTTCTGGAGACGAATGCCTAATTGCCAATCACAGCTCCACGAACTAGCTGTGTGAGCTTTAGCATTTTACCTAACCTCTCTGTGCTTTCCTTATGTCTAAATTGGAGAAAATAATATACTTAGTTACGGGGTTATTGTGAGAATTAAATGAGCTAATGGAAAGTACTCAGAATAGAGTCTGAGGTATAGTGTTAGTTGCTATTATTATCATTTTCATTAGCAGCAGCAGCAGCAGCAAATAAGACCATTTTGAGTTTGCATTCCTCAGAGAAGTTAGACGTGGGAAAATGAGGGCCATATTCTTCATTGTCACACTCTATTGGAACCTGTGATTTTCTAGCTTATAATTCCTGTGTTTTGCTTTCATTGATTTTTTCCCCCTCTTCTGTTGGGGGTGAGGGGTTTATTAAAGCTCTAGTTAATAACCATTGAATTTCACAAAGATGCTTTGTGTGTGAAGGTAGTCAAATATGAGGTATGGGGTGCTGGTAGAGAGTGACTATATTACAAAATGAAGGAAAATGGCCTTGGGCCATGTTTTGATAGTCAGTTTTAATATTGAAGTAACTGGGTCCATTTTAATGAAATGTGGTGTTTTCACATACTTTGGTGTTTCACATAATTTGGGAGCTAAAAATAAATAAGGATATATCAGGAATTAATTGCTGATAGATGGGGTAAGACTAGTTGAATATTACCTAACGTTCCCAACTCTCTTCAACAGCTTTTTTTCCCAAATCCCAGTTTCTCACAAATGAGAAATAACCTTAATTCTTTAGAAATAACCTCATTTCCTAATATCCAGAAAAAGCAATAATAATAATAATAACAAATCACAGTTACTAGGTGCTAAGCAGTGTCTTAAGTATTTTACATGTACTAACTCAGTTAATCCAAAAAATAACCCTAATACAGGCAAAACACTTGGACTGATACCCAACACATAGTAGGTGCTCAATAAATATTAGCCATTATTTTATGCTTTTAAAGTCAATACCCGCTATCCCACTCAATAATGTTAGTTCTTAGAGTTACTACAGTACGTAATAGTCCAGCCACCTTGGATCATTTAGAATTTCCTGCTCCCTCTCTCTTCTCTTCGTCATTTTCATACTTCTGTACACACTGCTACCTTTGCTCGATTGCTCTCCCTCCTCTGTCCTGTCTGGTGACTTCCTGCTTGTTGATGAAGACTCAGTCAAATATTCCTTCTCCACGGGGCCTTCCCTGACTGCACACAACCTCCAGGCAGATTAATGTGCCCCCTTTGTCCCTCGTTGTACGTTTGGCCGTTGTACTTTATCTTGCTGGTATAACTTTCTCCAGGGTGAAGAGGAGAGGAACTCATTTTTACTGAGTGCCTACTATAATTCTGCTGGGTGTCCTACAGTAGTTCGTTTACTTTCCACACAGCCCAGTGAGGTAGGAGTGGTCTCCTTATTTTAGAGCTGAGAAAGCTGAGAATGAAAACTATAAGTAATTTCACAAAGACATACAGCCAGTGAAAATCAGAACTGAAATTTACTCCCAAGTCCCACTCTAAATGAGTCTGTGTTCTTTCAGTTACACGCACCTCCATTCCTAAGTTTAAAACATATTTTAGAAGCCGATGTTTGTTTTGATGGGTGCTCTGTTCATTATGCAAACATGATTTTGCTTTGAACTTGATTTCAGGTAGATGAATGTTTCAGGTAGATGAATGTTCTCTATCTTGATCATGCAAGCGCGTTTTTCTTGTATCGACTTCAAAGATTATCCAAATTCATAGGCATGTTTTGCTCTACTTCCATACTTAATCTAAAATAAAGTTTTTCTGACTGTATTGGTTTATATTTAGCAACTATCTGTATAAAGCTAATACTGTTTATTTTTAATATTTCTTAAAACTTGGCCAGGCTCGGTGGCTCACGCCTGTAATCCCAGCACTCTGGGAGGCCGAGGCGGGTGGATCGCTCAAGGTCAGGAGTTCGAAACCAGCCTGAGTAAGAGCGAGCCCTCATCTCTACTATAAATAGAAAGAAATTAATTGGCCAACTAAAAATATATAGAAAAAATGAGCCGGGCATGGTGGCGCATGCCTGTAGTCCCAGCTACTCGGGAGGCTGAGGCAGTAGGATCACTTGAGCCCAGGAGTTTGAGGTTGCTGTGAGCTAGGCTGACGCCACGGCACTCAGTCTAGCCCGGGCAGCAGAGTGAGACTCTATCTCAAGAAAAAAAAAAAAAAAAAACCTAATAGTCATATTATATACTTTGTGACATTTGTGTTGGCTTTTTATATTCTGATTATTGACCGTGCCCTGAAAAGTTAAATTGCCTGATCCATAATTCCTAGGTCAGATTTCTAAGTCATATCACTAGGAATTTGAAATCATTTTACTTAACGCTTTTTTCACTTCTCAAGCTTCTAGCCCCCACATCTTATTCATATGGTAAGTTATGTCATAGTCCAAATTAAGCATCACTTGGGGAAAACTAATAACATACAGTAAAAGAAGGTAGCTGCAAATAAGGATAGAATGGAATAATTATATTCAGCTGGGCGTGATGGCTCATGCCTATAATCCCAGGACTCTGAGAGGCCAAGGCAGGAGGATCGTTTGAGGTCAGGAGTTCAAGACAAGCCTGAGCAAGATCGAGACCCTGTGTCTACTAGAAGTAGAAAAAATTAGCCAGGCATGGTGGCTCATGCTTGTAGTCCCAGCTACGCAGGAGGCTGAGGCAGAAGGATCGCTTGAGCCCAGGAGTTTGAGGTTGCTGTGAGCTAGGCTGACTCCACGGCACTCTAGCCCAGGCAACAGCGTGAGACTCTGTCTCAAAAAAAAAAAAAAAAAATGCCACATGAAAAGTTTTCTGTTAAAAGACATAAATTGTACACAGGTAAAATATTGATATCAGTTGTTAAGTATATGAGGGCTTATAGAAAAATGAGGTGAATCATGGTATGTTAATATATACCTAAGTATAGTTGTGCCATATTCATTAATGTTTTAGTTTGAATCTCAATTCATGTGAGTCAGTACCAAGAGCTTTGTACTCTGAAAAATGTATTCTCCTCTGATGTTAGATCAATGAAAATACCACGATTTCCGAGAGGGGAAAAACACACACATATATATATAATTGTTAATGTGTCATTACCAAATAAAAGCACAAATATTTTCATATATACATATGTAATTTTAATTTGCCATTGCCTAATGAAATACATGTTCATATCTTTAAAGAGGTATTTATTAAACACTCAGTGTTTACCAAATTTAAAATGTGCAGACTCTGGATTAGCTAATTTCTCTTTGTCACTAAGCGGCTGATCACCCTTAGTCAGCTTTCTAAATTCCCATCCCTCTCCAATTCTGCAACTCAGTAAAAAAAGAAAAAAGAGAAATTACTTGCATAAGCCTACAGTTAGAGTAAAAAATAGATCAAACCCCTCCTCTCACATGATCCATCTTTCATTGGTTCCTCCAACCTAGTCTGCCTTCCTTATTTTTTTTTTTATCATTGTGGTGCATTCACTTACTCCCTTTTAGCTGTGGGCCTTCTGAGCATGATAGCTGCTGAGCAACTGCCACAGATGCCACTGTCACAGATTCTGCAAGTTTGCTTCTGGGGTCCTAAATACATTTAGTTTAGTATAGCCTTAATTATTAATCATGGCTTTTGATTCAAACCCAGCCTCGGAAGATATACTTCAAGGTAAGAAATTTATCAAGAGAGGCTTCATGCCCTAATCTTGGCAGCAAATTTTTTTTTGCAACAAGATTACTACTAACCCCATAGTCAGCAGTGCATGTACCATGTCATTGTAAGTACTCAAGTACTTACTGACCTATGTCTGAGATAATTGTTTAGGAATTAATACCATTAAACCCCCTTACCTGTTTTTCTAAGGCCATATCTTTATGAGAGGGAATAGGGGTTCAGTTTGACTCTGGGATGGAGATTTTTCTGACCAAAGTTGATAAAACTTTTACTTGCATGTTTTAATGAACTGTTTTACAGTTCATGCTCTCGTGTATTAAATGTTTATCAAAATTTACAGATATAGGGAAAAAATTCTCTTTGATAAATATTTTTAGATTTGCTTAATCTGAGAATACTCTTAGGAAAATATTCATGATTATTCATTTGCGTGTAAACTTCTAAAAAGTAACCTTTTCCATCATTTAGACAATATCATCTAATTTGTTCTTTTAATTAAAGCTTTCCCCCAATCTTTATTTCAGCTCCAGTGTGCTGCTCTGCTCGTTACAACTTAGCAATTTTGGCGTTTTTGGGTTTCTTCGTTGTCTATGCATTACGTGTGAATCTGAGTGTTGCATTAGTGGATATGGTAGATTCAAATACGACTTTAGCAGATAATAGAACTTCCAAGGAGTGTCCAGAGCATTCTGCTCCCATAAAAGTTCCTCATAATCAAACGGTAGGTGTTATTTTTTAAGCAAACAATCTCAATTAATCCTAAAATATTCCAATGAAAAATATTAAAAGGTCTTTCTTCATCCTACAGAAACCACAAACACTTTCTTTACATATACTGTGAATCACTTTCTTTTTGTGTTTCCCCGGGAACTGGTTTGACAATAACTTATAACTGTAGCTACTACCGCTGTACTTTGTCTGTTTGGAAAGTGGTTCTTCGGTTCCCTCTATAAATATACCATTCTTGAAGAGAATTTGAAAAAACCCATTTTATATATCAGAAAACTAGATTGTTTCAAATGTTTCTAAATAGTTTTTATAGTACTATTATTTAATAGCTATTTCACTTATATGGTTACTGTTGCAGAACACTTTATATAATCTCAGCTGCCAGATGAAAAATAAAAACTGGTTAATTTCTTAGGACATTCTTTTCCAAATTTATGCATGTCTAACCTAAGCTACTTAAGTCATTTTGCCTGCCTCATGTTATAGTGGAATTGTGATAAATGTCTGTTCATCATCTCTTTAGAATGAAGTTTTATGCACTTTAAATATTTTACTTTGCTTATCACACAAGGAAACTGTACAGGGAGAAAAGGCTCATATTCTTTTTGTGAGTATATTTTCATCCATTTTCAGTGCTCATGAAGGCACTAGATCATACTTGAGTGAGTCTTCTCTGCCATTTACAAGCAGGAGCATTCAAGCAGGGAAGAGGGTTTCTCCCCAAGCGAAACAATGACTTATCAAAAATCTTTATATTTGACTTTAATAATGTTGCTGAATGACATATTTGGATACACACCCCTCACTTTCCTTACTACAACCTACGACCTTCAGGGGAAGTACTGCTGGACCATACCCAAAGTCCTAGAATTCTACAGATGAGCTACAAATTGGTACCCTAAACAAGGATGATTAGGACTAGGAGCTTGCTTTGTATCTTTTCCTTTGTTGGCCTAGCTGCTTATCTTTGTCTGCCTTATGTCCACAGTAAAAAGAAATCTTGGAATGGGTCTTGACATGTTGGCTTGGTTATACAGCTACATGCACTAAGGATGTCAGATACTCAGATCAGACACTAAATCTTCATTAGTACCTTACTGTGTGCTGCTACTAATTAAGACAGGTCCTACTTACATGAACTTTATGGCTTTGTTTGAATTCTTGCTCTTTTGTGTTGTTCCATATGCTTGTTTAAGTGCTTGGTCTGAAATGGGAAGGTATTAATTATCTGTATTTATACATGTTAGTTGCCAACATTAAGTGAATATTGTGTATCAGGCCTTATTTTATGTACATTTTTCATTTAATCCTCGCAGATCACATATCTAATAAGTAATAGAACTAGACTTGATCCCAGGCCTGTCTCCAAATTCTAGCTCAACCACTGCAGTATCCTGTTTAATAGCTTTCTAAATTAAGCCTGTGACTCTTTTATGAGCCTTCTTGGTTGCGGTTATTACACAGTCTCTAAACTCATCCTATGGTCTCCAGTTTCATAAAATAGCAAGCCTTCTCGAAGGCTTAAACTTCTTGAAGTTTATGACTTATAATTCTTTTCCTTTCACTTCTAGAAACTGCATGTGTCTATATCATGATGACTCACCCACCTACTAGAAAATTTGCATGTTCTTCAGTCTAAAATAGTGGGTCAAAATTTCTTTCATATGTACTTATGTGCCAATAAGAGAAAAGAGCTATTTAATCAAGGTCTTAAACGATTGTTGTTGTGTGTTTTGTTTTTTTTTCTCCTACTTTTTGTAGGGTAAAAAGTACCCATGGGATGCAGAAACTCAAGGATGGATTCTCGGTTCTTTTTTTTATGGCTACATCATCACACAAATTCCTGGAGGATATATTGCCAGCAAAATAGGGGGGAAACTGCTGCTAGGATTTGGGATCCTTGGCACTGCCGTCTTGACGCTGTTCACTCCCATTGCTGCAGATTTAGGAGTTGGACCTCTCATTGCACTCAGAGCACTAGAAGGACTAGGAGAGGTAATTTATTTTTTCTCTTTTGCTTTACTTCTTACCCTATATCGATTTCTCTTCTTAAAGATATCATTCCTATGACTATAAGCCAAAAATTAACATTGGATAATAACATTTATTTTTTAATTAGAGAAAGAACTAACTAGAAAATAACCTGAAGAGATTTTGTTTGTGGTCACTGAGGTCTTGATTGGAAAGCTTTACTCAAAAACCAGAGAAAACATTTTTCCAAGGGAGACTTCATAGCTCATGCTTTAGGAGAGAAGAAAATAAACCGCTATTAAACAGTTAAGACAGGCCATCCTTACCTCTTGAGCTTTTGCCACAGTTTATCTCTGCTCTATCATTGATTCTCAGATCTAAAACATTTTGCACAATAGACTGTTGAATTGCTTTGTTTTACTTTTAAATTTGTTGTTATGCATGGAAACTCTTCTTTATCATTTGCTCTTTCCTTTTCTCTCATCCTGTAATGTAAAGACAAGTAATTTATGATTTTATGTAACTATCTCAGTTCTGTGATTCTTCTGGCCCTTCTGCTGTTTTTGGAATTGTTATTAATTTTTGCCTCTTTTTTTTCCCCTCCTCTTAACATTTTTATCATTTTTTAAAATTTTAATTTCTTTTCTTTCCACTTCTCTTTTGTGTTTCATCATGTGTACCTCCATCTTTAAATAATGGTCACTTTTCTTTTGTAACTTTGAACATTTACCTGTGAAACCCAGACATAGGTTTATTTGCTGTCTTGCATTTCTTTAACTCAAGCAAGATGGTGGCCTCTGGGTTTGGTGTAGAGCATGAAGGTTATTTTGAGTACCATTGTATCATGCTGTGTGGGAAAGAACACTAGAAGATTGGAGTCAGAAAATCAGAGTTTGGATAATAGCTCCAGTGTATGTAACAGTGAAACCTTAGGTAAGTTCTAAGCCCTAGACATCAATTCCATCATTTTTTATATGAGAACTAAAATACCTGCCCTCTCCTCAGTAACAAGATAGATCCATATGTGATAAGGATTACTAGGATACTTTGGAAATTGCCAAGTACTTTAATATTTAAATATAAAGTTTTATCATTCACCTAAATGTTCGTATTTTGTCCTTATCAATATTTATTAAATAAACTCTTCCTCACTTTATAAAATAAAAATTACTCCTCTATTTCAAAGTTCCTCTTCTCCTTGCTTAAGTAAAATATACTTATTTGTAGTGTATTTTCTCTGATCCGGGTATTGAATCTCCTTGCTGAATACATTGTTACATTTTAACTTCCTGTGTTTTTATGCCACTAATTTGACATTGTAGCATATTGCTTGTATTACTGCTGTTATCTCAGGTGACCATGTCATTTTTAAGTAGAATTTAAATATTTTGAGTTTGTACTTAGCTTCTCTCATCTTTCTTCATTCCTCCCATATGTATCACATGTATATTGCTTCATCTACAAACTTAGGTCAACATCTTTCATTTCTACCATCTGATTCACCATGAATATACCTACATTGTCCCTAGGATTTATAACAAGGTTTTCAACAACATAATCTCAGTGGGCATTTCCAAACAGCCTAAGTTTTATTCAATAATGACTCATCCTGTGGATGCTTCATGATATGGATTCTTACTGATTGGTAATGTAGCCTAAATCATCTTTGCCTTCCACTTATGTGTCTTTCTTCCTTCCTTCCTTTTTCTTTTGAAAGAATCAGCAGAAAGTACAAAGTATTAAAGCATTTATTCCATTAATAATAGCACTACCATTTATCTTTACAACAATTGTGCAAGATAGTAAGTACTATCTCTGTTTCACAGATGAAGAAACTGAAGTTGAAGGAGGTTAATTAATCTTTCTGAGGTTACACAGTTAGTGGCCAAGGAGAGCTGTGAATCTCATGTTTTGAATCTACAAAAACCTATTCCCTTCTCTCCTGCAGGATCTCCTCATCTACTAAGTCTCTGTGAACCTCCCTGCCTCCCCGTTTCATTACCTCTCCATATTAGTAATTGGCATCTACTAGGCTAATTATCACTGGGGCGGGGTGGGGGGCACAAGAAAAAAGCCTATAAATACTCTAATTGAATTCATCTTTTTATTACAGGATTATTTTTTCTGTTGATTAAGGGCAACTTGATTTTTTTTCTTCCAGTATCCCAAAGCATTAGCTCAGTATTTTTAAAAATTATAAATTAGTAACATTCACTTTTCATTCAGGCCATTAATAAAGTGAATGAGTAAAATTAACCTTGTGATATGTCGTCACTCAATGCATTCCTTTACCTTTATTGTAACCCTTACCTTGCAATCCTCAAACCAGTTTCCAAATCCGTGAATCTTTGTTCAAGTTTTGAAAGTACTTCATGATAAAGTATTTTAACTCAACCCTGTAAAGACATCTCCTTTAATGGAGCCTGATTCTGGTTTGATTCTTATGCAGAAAATGCTTTTGCAACAAAATACTTGACTTGCTTTAAAATATTAACAAAGATAGGGCAAGGTGGCTCACGCCTATAATCCTAGCACTCTGGGAGGCCTAGGTTGGAGGATCATTTGAGCTCAGGAGTTCGAGACCAGCCTGAGCAAGAAGAAGATCCTGTATCTACAAAAAATAGAAAAATTAGCTGGGTGTGGTGGTGCACGCCTGTAGTCCCAGATACTCGGGAGGCAGAGGCAGGAGGATGGCTTGAGTTTAAGAATTTGAGATTGCAGTGAGCTATAATGATGCCACTGCACTCTAGCCAGGGTGACAGAGTAAGACTCCATCTCCTAAATAAATAAAGATAAACAAAACATTAACAAAACTACCTTATATTTCATCAGAAATATCATTTTCACTCCTTCAGGGTGTTACATATCCAGCCATGCATGCCATGTGGTCTTCTTGGGCTCCCCCTCTTGAAAGAAGCAAGCTTCTTAGCATTTCATATGCAGGTAAGATAACTATTCTTATAAAAATTTTGCCATAATTTGTTATATATTTATCACCTTTGGGGGAAAAGTACTTTCATGCCAATATCATGCGATATTGGTACCAGTTTTGTGGGTACAACTTTATTCTTAATTTTTCTTATAATTGACTAAAGTCATTTTCACCATCTGCCATCATTTATTTCAAAATATGTTTACCTTTTCCTGTATAGATAATGCTATTTAAAAAAAAAAAAAAAACCATGCTGGGTGAAGTGGCTTTAGCCAGTAATCCTAGCACTTTGGGAAGCTGAGGCAGGAGGATCACTTGAGGCCAAGAGTTCGAGACCAGCCTGAGCAAGAGCAAGACCCCATCTGTACAAAAACTAGAAAAATTAGCTGGGCATCGTAGTGTGTGCCTATAGTCCCAGCTACTTGGGAGGCTGAGGCAAGAGGATCACTTGAGCCGAGGAGTTCGAGGCTGCAGTAAACTATGGTCATACCACCGTACTCTAGCTGGGCAACAGAGTGACCCTGTATGGAAAAAAAAAAAAAAAAAGTAAAAATAGTTAGAAAATTGAGCACTTTTGTCCTTAAATTGTGATTTCTATTTTGATTGTCAAATAAATATATCATGACTCTCAACCCCTCTCTTCATGCGTCTTTTTCCTATGCATTTGTATTTGCCATCATTTTGATCTCCAGGTGAGATAATATGAGTTTTATATATGTGAGTTATAATTTTATCGGATTACATAAGAACTTCTAGTCCTTCTTCCAAGTGAAAAGTTTTTGACCTGAATTCTTTTTAAGTATAGTTGAGAAAGGCCTCTCTATGGTGACTTTTAAGCTAAAATCTAAAGGACAAGAACAAACCAGCCATGCAAAGAGCAGATAGAAGAGCATTCCAGCCCCTCAGAACAGCACGTACAAGGGCTCTCAGGCAGGAAATAACACAAAGGTTCTAAGAGATGAAAAACTACCGTGGGTGGCTAAAATGTAGTGAATAAAGAGGATAATGGCATAAGCTGAGGTTAAAGAAAGAACAAGACCTGCATTATATCAGGCCTTACAGTCTACAGAAACAAATATAAATTTATCGTTCCAAAATGTAATGGGAAGATATCACAGGTTTTCAATCAAGTGAAAAACATAATGTAATTTACATTTTGAAAATGTCATTCTTTTAGCAATGTAAAGACTGACATGAGAAATCTGATGATAAGTTCAAGAACAGGTACTATCTCTGTATGGCACCCTTTTTTTTTCTTTTGAGACAGAATCTCACTCTGTCACCTGAGCTAGAATGCCATGGCATCAGCCTAGCTCACAGCAACCTCAAACTCCTGGGCTCAAGCGATCCTCCTGTCTCAGCCTTTGGAGTAGCTGCGACTGCAGGCATGCGCCACCACACCCCGCTAATTTCTTTTTCTATTTTTAGTTGCCCAGCTAATTCTTTCTATTTTTTAAGTAGAGACAGGGTGTCACTCTTGCTCAGGCTGGTCTCGAACTCCTGACCTCAAACAATCCTCCCACCTCAGTCTCCCAGAGCGCCAGGATTACAGGCGTGAGCCACCACACCTGGCCTGTGGTTCTCCTTTACCTATTGAATAAAGTCCAAATTCCTTGAACTAAGGGTCAAGATTCTTTACAGTCTTCATCGCTTCTTTGCAGCTATCCTAATCCCTGGCACATAGTGCCTTGCATGGAGTAGGTATTCAGTGACTACTCAACCTATTTTTCCAGCACAATCTTCTTCTCTTTTCCTTTACCCAAGTAAAGTTCCCAAACCTACTCTCTGCCTTCCAACTTCCATTCCTGTGCTTATCCTGTTACCCTGCCTCTATATCTTTTTTCTAATCTTGTTTCTACAGGACCGTATCTTTTTTTTTTTTTAAACACAATGCACAGATGTAATATGGGACCATATCTTAGCCATCTTTTCAAAGTCTGCTGCTTTTATCTTTTCCTGGCCTCTGGAAGTCAGAAGTAATATCTCCCATATTTGAACTTCCTTGTTGCTCTGTGACCGTTAAAACTCCCTAACATGTAATAATTACTGGCTTATATTTGTCTCCTACCTGAGACTAAAACTTGAGACCAGAAACAATATCTAATTGATCATTTTAGCTTCCACAGCACCTACTAAGATGTCTTTGATGCATTTGATGGTTATAATGTATTTTATTATTTACTTATCTGAAACAATTGTTTGTAATATATAGGGAGATTACTAAAAGTTTCATTGCATCAGCCTAGCTCACAGCAACCTCAAACTCCTGGGCTCGGGTGATCCTCCTGCCTCAGCCTCCCGAGTAGCTGGGACTACAGGCATGTGCCACCATGCCCAGCTAACTTTTCTATATATTTTTAGTTGGCCAATTAATTTCTTTCTATTTTTAGTAGAGACGGGGTCTCGCTCTTGCTCAGGCTGATTTGGAA
>CAUYRT010018134.1:0-13456 GCA_963574885.1 Lepilemur ruficaudatus
CCAGGAACGGGTGGAGTCGCTCAGGGTCATTTAGCTGCAAGGGGAGAGGCTCAGACAGGAAGGGAAGCCCTCCTCACCCCCCGGCCATCACCCCCCCCAGTCTCTCCCAGCCCAGCGGCATGCCCATCACCCTGGGAGGCGGGAAACCAAGGCCCCCTCTGCACAGACAGCTCCCCACCCGGGTGCTCCTGACGGGCGCACTCCTGTCCCTTAACGCTTGAGCCTTGGATGCCTGGCACGCACTGGCTCGCTGCCTCATTCCTCAGGCACTGCTGGGGCCCCAGCCTGTGCCCCCCCAGCCGAGCCCTGGGACCCAGAGACGAACCACACACAGCCCAGCCCTTGGAGCCGCAGGCTGCCGGGAGACCAGAGAGCGGGGCGGTGAAGTAGCACACGACAGGTGCCATCTCAAAGACACTAGCAAAGAGCCCAGGCTGAGGGAAGTGTCCGGAGGGCACCGGTCCACCCTGCTGGGAGCAGCCAGGAAGGCTTCCTGGAGGAGGGCGCTTTGCAGCAGAGGCTTGAAGAACCAGAAGCCCAGCAGGCGAAGGAGGACAGGAAAAGCGGTCCAGGCAGAGGAAGAGCAGGAGGAAGGCCGTGGCGGGCAGTAGCCAGGGGTGCAGGACAGTGGGCTGGAGATGACCCGGCCGCCCACAGGGCCCGAGTAGCTTGTACACAGCCCGGCTCCCTCTCACGGCTCCCCGGCGAGGGGCTCCGGGGACCAGAGCTCCCCTTCAGAGCTCACCCCTCGGACACGACGTCCACCTTAACACGAGTTGGAGCTCAAGGCCCCAGACACTGGCTCCCGGCTATTTCCTGGGCAGGCCCACAGCAGAGCCTGCCAGGGCCTCTCTGGAAACCGGAGCCGTTCCAAAGGCTGATCTGTGCCGGCCGGGCCTTGGCGGATGCGAGGCCGTAGGGAGGAACAAGGACACGGGTGTGAGCCTCGTTTGCTCACAGGGAGAAAGCAGAGTTTAGTCCCAATTCACAAATCCAGGAATAGGACTCAGAGAGATGAAGCAACCTGCCTGAGGTCACACAGCACATACCCACCCCTCTCTAGATCCGTGGGCTCTCCTCCCCATGGCATAAGCTCCTCGAGGACGAGTCCACCCAATGTGTCCCCCGCTGGTCCCCGGAGCCTAGGACGCTGGCCTGTGGCCAGTGCACCCAGAATGTGTTTTATGAATGAGTGAACAAAAGAAACCCCTGTTCCTCCTCCCACACCACACGGCAGTAGGAAGGAGCCATCTGCTACTGTTTTTTGTTGTTGCTGCTACTCTCAAAATCAAAAGCACAAACCCAAAGTCACAGCACTGTGCCACATCAGAGCGGACAGACATCTCAGTCCTCATTCCGGGCTGGAACCGAGCTGGGCTCCCCGGGGCCGGGAGCACACAGCGTGGTCTTGCAGTCCCAGGGACGAGGGCCAAATCTCTGCTCGGCCACTAAGAGCCATAAGACCGGACACGCTGTGCCCACCTCTGTGAACCTCGGTGTCCCCACTGCTAACCCAAGATGCAAAGAGGACCTACCTTGCCGGGTGCCAAGAGGATGCAGGAGGTGGGACGCTGCCAGGGTGGGTTCAGGGGGGGATCCTCTGCCCTGCAACCTGGCCGAGCGTGCACCCTGCCCGGGTGAGCTCTGAAACCCTGTTCAGCACTGACCACGCCGGGTGCCCTGGCCTTGCGGGTGGCCGAATGGCTTACACATTGTGAGGCCCCCACGTGGCCAAAGGGCAGAGGGGCCCGGGAGCCAGGTGGCTCGCTGGGCTCCCCGTGACTCAGCAGAACAGCGAGGCTGCAGGCCTCGGGGTGGGAGCTGCCCCCAACTGCACCCTGCGCAGGGAAGCCCAGCTGCCGCTGATAAATATTTTATCGCGCTCACAGAGCAGTCCCCAGGAAGGTGCCTGCAGCCTCCGAGCCCATAGAGCACCCCTTCCTGCCCGGACAGAAGGAAGTGGCCGGGGGCCCAGACAGCTCCTGCCTGCCGGGCTCTGACTTCAAGTCAGCTCAGCAAACGCCCCCTGAGCCCCCGCGACTCTGCTCCACCCTGCACTGGGCGCTGGGTGCTGGGCGTGGCTGGCCGTGCCCCATCGACAGCTTCCCTCCTCCTCTTCACCCTGCCTAGAACACCAACACTCCGCTCCTTGGCCCAGTCAGATACCCCCTCCTGCTGGCCCAGTGCTACTGCCACCTCCTCCAGGAAGCATTCCTGGCTCTCCCCTTCCCGCTGTGTGACCTTGGGCAGGCCCAGCACACTCTCTGAGACTGCTTCTACAAAGGAGCTATGGCCCCCACTCGTGGGGGACAAGATGAGATCGGCCAACTGAAGGCTCTCCCAGCACCCTGGCCACACAGACTCACTCCACCTGGTGGGAGCCGGACATCGGGACTCAAACCAGGGAACATCGGTGGGCACGGCTATTAGCTGGGCGCTGGGACGTGCGGATTCTGGCTCCTGCTTGCGGGGCCCACAATGTAACTGGGGAGATCCGACCTAAATAATAACGGTAACTACGACCGCGGCAACAGTGGCTAGCACGTCGTAAGCCCCTGCCATGTGCCCCTGCCACCTCGTATCCTCCTGTCCCTCATTCACCCCTCCCAGGCCCCGGGGACAAGGGGTGCTGGCTCCCACCTGTCATCAGAGCAGGAACCTGAGACACAGAGAGGGTCTGGGCCCTGCCCAAAGTCACACAGCTTTTCACATCACCGTGCACACGGAGGCCCCATGGGAAGGGGGATGTCCACGGGCATGACACTGTGCAGCCACTAGAAACGCGTCACTGCTGCCTAGGAAGTCCCAGACTGCTCAGGAACAGGACAGACGCTCGAGATGTCACATCCAGCAAAGGAAGCAGGAGACGAAGCTTTAGGTGTGGTGTGATGACACGTGTAAATCTAACTCTACGTCAGAATGTATTTACTGAAAAAAAGAAAAAGCCTGGAAACGGCACACAACAACGATGATGTTCAGGTGGCAAGGCCACAGGTAAAATCAGTCTGTTTTCCAGACTTCATACAATACGCGCACGTTGGTTTTACAATTTAAATGTTCCTTGGAAGTAGGATTGGTTCACCTCTAGGAATTATTGAGCGCCTACTGTTTATCCTCCCTGTTGAGCGCTTTCTCCTCTCCCAGTCTCAGGTTTGGTCTGCGGGAGGGCTGAGATGGTCACAGCTGTGGATGATGCAGAACTTGGGGTCGTCCTCCCCACCGCTCCATGGGTGGACCTCTTGGCCCCTTCAACCCAGCAATGCCAAGGCCAAGCTCAGGATCTTCTCCCTGTCTTCCCTTTCCACGTTGAGTCTATTGTACCAGGGACCATCACCACCACCTATCCAAGTCCTAGATTAATAATCACAGGGGCTTGTAGAGTAGCGAGCTCCCCGTCACTGAAAGCAATCAAGCAGGGGCTGCATGTTTATTCACTGAGAAGCGGCCACCGCCACAATGGATGGCTTTCAGACCATCTAAATCAGACCCCAAAGTCTTACCAACTGTGTAACCATGGACAAGATGTTGATATCTCTGTGCCTCCCCTTTCTCGGCTGCAGAGTGGGACCATACAGTAACTAACCTCACAGGGCCTGCAGAGGGTCAAAGGAGGGCAAACACGTAAACCTCTCAGATGCCTTCCGGGTGCAGCACAGGGCTGGATGTGTGTTGCTATTATTATTTGACAGCTTTCCCTACCCATCCTAGAAGCTATGCAAGGCAGAAAGCAAAACTCCTGCTCACAGATGAGGAAACTGAGGCACAGAGAGTGACCCCTCCTGGCCGGGGCTCAGGAGACAGCAGCCCCTTCCAGAGGTGAGCCCAGGCTCTGGAGTCAGAACTGAGCAGAGCACGCCCTCTCTGCTGAAATGGACACACACATTTTCCTGACAATCTCTTAAAAAGAGACCTGCCCCCCCCCGCCCTCACCCTAGCGTGTGACAACACGACACGACAGCAGATGCCACTTCTGTCCCCACCCCTCGGGGGCAGCGTTCGGATGGGCACAGGCACCAGCTGAGGGCTTCCCTCTGCCAGGCCCAGAGAGGGCACTGCACTTGTCTCAGCACCTGTATCCCCGGGGGCACCCCAGAAAGTGGCACCAACACTGACATTAGCACTCGTGCCAACAGTAATGCCATAGCTAACGCCAGGACAGCCTCACCACGAGACCACGACACCACACACCACGGCACTACAGGACTACAAGACCACAGCACTAAGAGATCATACAACTAGCATTATAAAACCACGTCATTACAAGACCACAAGGCCACATCACTACAGACTGTGTCATTATGAGACTACAAGACCTTGTCACTACAAGACTACAGAGCTACAAGACCATGTCTTCGCCGCCTAAGCTGTTTGCTCCAGGTCATGCTTTGCTCAGGGAGGTTAGGCAGGTGGGCCTGACCCTGGGCTCCCCAGCCTGTGCCCCTCCCTGGCTTCTGCGGGCTCCCCCTGGGCCACCTGGGGTGAGGGCCCCGGGGCCGGAAGCCGAGGCTCCGGACTGTACAGCGCTGGGCCTGCTCTCTGAGACTGAAGGTTCCCGAAGTCACCCAGAAACATGCTCACCCAGGGACTTCAAAGCCCCATCTCTGGAGGTGCTCCCCCATCAAGATTCAACTTTAAGACATAAAAGAGGGATGCGGTTAAAAGCAAAACGAGGGCTGTGTCGTTACCTCTTTGTTCCACTAAGCCACGTCTTCGTAACGGCCCAGAGTCTGATTCACGCTTCTCGCCTCCAACCCAGGAGACGCTGGTCCCGCCCAGTGCCCGGACCCCTACAGGCGCCCAGGCTTCAGGGGGAGGGTCCAGAGCAGGACGCCCTGACCCTGCCGTCTGACCCCAGGGCTGCTGACCCCTTCACTGGAACAGACAGCTCTGCATCCACGTGGCACCGGCGGCCTGCCCCTTTCTGCGTGGGTCCTTCTGTCTCCAGGGGCCCTCCTCGCTGTCTGCCAGGCCCGGGGAAGGTCTTTGTGAATGAGTGACTGCGTGAATGGGTGACTTTCCCTGCCCTTCTACGGGAGCCTCATGAGAGCCCTGTTCTTCTCACAGATGTCCCGGAAGAATGTGCTCATGTCCGTGAATGCCCACATCTCAGGCACCTGGAGAGGGCCTGGCCTTCCTCCTTCCTTCCCTCACCCCCACCCCTCCCAGCGTCTGTGCTCCGATTTTGCCGGGGGGGGGGTGTTGACACCAGGTGTTATCGAGCAGGAAGGCTGGCACCATGCAACGCCACTCGCCTCTGCCCAGGCAGCTCTGCCCAGCCACCCCCAGGCCTTTTAGGCTGTCCATTAGAAACAAAAAATGCATTAGCTAACAAATGCTTCTGCAGAGACCGCCTTCCCTGCTGATGAGGAATTAAGTCCCTGCGAATGTCCCCATCATGAGACAGTTATAAGAGCCGTGATACACAAAAGTGTGTGTGTGTGAGAGTGTGTGTGTGTGTGATGAGTCAGGCATTGCACCTCTTTGGAACCCTGTCACTGTCCCATGGTTGGGAGGTAATATTATGATTCCCCGTTTTCAGATTAGGAAACCAAAGACCAGAGAAGCAAAGTGACTTGCCCAGGGCCACACAGCCAGCCAGTGCTGGAGCTGGGATGCTGACCCAGGGCTGCCTGACTCCACAGCAACCCTGCCCCCACAATTTAAACAAAGGGCTCAGAGTCCCAGACCATGGGGGATGGGATTTCAAAGGGGGGTGGCTTGCCCAGGGACACAGCAAAGCCTTGGCCCTAGGATGGCCCTTCTTGGGTCCTCCTCGCTGCCTGCCAGAAGGAGATGGATGACCTTGTCCCCGCCTCATCCAACGCTACAACCCAGTGGTGCTCACACCTGAATGTGCACCAGAATGGGGGTGGGGGGCATGTCAAATGCAGATTCCTGGTGCTCCCATCAGCAGCTCAGCACAGGGGCACAGGAACTGGCATCTTATCAAGCACTGTGGTTAAGGAGGGTAATCCCGTGGCCTGGGACCTCACTTGGAGAGCCCCCACCTCACTCCCAGGAAGGATTCTCCAGGCTGGGCCAGGAGAAGGTCCGAGGGGCCTGAGGTCTGGGATACACCTCCCCTCCACATCTAGTGCAGGGAATGGGCCTCAGGCCCTTGGGACCCCTGGACACGTGGGCACAGCCACGCTGTTGCCAAGAGCATCGCTAATCACCTGGGCAGTCATGCCGCTCCATACAGCCGCTGTCCACAGCTGTCACTCCCACCCATGCGGCAGAGGGGGAAGTAGAGGCTGTCTGGAGGGAGTGGCCCAGTTGCTGAGACCACATCCTGTGGCCCTTGGGCCAGGGACCCTCCCCCAGTGCAGCATATTCTCCCCTCTCTTGGCTCTAGTGGAAAAAAATCTTAGAAAGCGTCAGGCCTGCCGGGAACAAGGTGTAGTGATTAATCGGATTTGGCCCGAGGCTCAGAGCCCTGCCAGGCAGACCTGCCCAGTGTCCTCACCTGTCAAGGGATGGTGAGGGGTCTCCCCTGGCTCTGACCTCACAGACCCCTGCCTGCTGCAGCCCCAGGGCCTCTGCCGTGGATCTGCCTGCTGCCTCTCCCCCACCACTCTGCAGGGCCAGCTCCCTACAGGAGTGTGGCTGGAGGCCCAGGCCAGAGGCCAGAAGGGTGGGGGCTGCAGGCTGAGCCAGGACGGGGCTCTGAAAGGAAGGCCCCCACCTTTGTTTGCTCTATTAAGGGGGACAGTGGATAGGGAGGGGAGGGCTGCGATGGGGAAGGGTGGTGTTGGGGACGCAGATCTCCAGACCAGGCAGCTGCACTGGGGGCTGGACGGGACCCAGAGAGACCCACCCGCAGAGACGGAGAGAAACTCAGAGATAAAGGGAAGGGGGCGGGGCGAGGGGCGAGAGAGCCTGGGAGAGGGGACGAGCTCGGGAGGTCCCGGGAGACCGGGAGTGGGAGAGGCTGGGCCCCCACCCAAGCCGGCCGCCCCTGCCCCGCAGATGCCGCCGAACCCCTACCCAACCTCGGGGCCCCGCTCTCGGCGCCGCACACACGCGCCACCCCGCCGGCGCCGCCCCGGGGACCCTGCCGTGCGCAGGGCCGCGCGTGCCCCCCACTCCGGCCCCTCCCCGCTGGGCCTCCGGACCCGTCGCAGCCGCTCACCTCGGTCCCCGCGCCGCCGCCGCCGCCGCCACCGCGCAGAGCCGGAGCCGGAGCCCAGGGCAGAGGAGGGGGCCGCGGAGGCCCCGCCCCGCCCCGCCCCCCGGGCCCACGCGGGGGCGCCCACGGCCGCCGCAGCCCCCGGAACTCGGGCGCTGCCGGAGGGACCCGCGCGAGTGCGGCGAGCGAGCCCGCGGCACGCCCACCAGGCGGGGTCGCGCCCACCCTCCCGCGGGCCCAGCGGGCGGGGCGCGCGCCCACCCTGCCGCCCCGCCCCCGTGCACTGCGCAGGCTAAGGGCGGTGCCCGCCGGCCGGGCGTCCCGGATCGCCCCCGGGCCCAGGTCGGCTCTTCTGCCGGCGACGCCGCAACCCGCTCCCGGGCGGTCCTCGGAGGTCCCCTGCACGCCCCTCCCCAAGTCCCGGTCGAGCGGGGAGGAAAATCAGACCCAGCCCCTGTCCGGGGCTCAGGGACAGCGGAGGGGGGGCGGGGTAAACGAATGGATCCAGCGACAAAAAGTAGCTGGGGCTGCGGTTCTCAGGTCCTCCAAGTGTGGCCTCGACCTGCCCTCCCAGCCGCCGGGACCTGTCAGAAGGACAGTTCTGGGCCCTCAGCCCAGACCTTCACGAGCAGGGCTCTGGGTCGGGCCGGCTTTTACCAGCCCCTGGGGCGGGTACAGAGTTCTGTGCGGTCTGAGAAGTGCTGCCCTGCTGGAAACGGCCGCCCCTGGACCCACGTCCCGCACCCACATGTCACATCCCACTTCCTGGTGTTTCTAAAAGGATTTCTTTTCACGCTTCAACGTTTCAGCAGCCTCGCCCTGTTGCAGGGTTTCTCCGTTGTGAACGTGGTTGTCGTGGGGGGCGGGGCAGGGTTGCCAGTCAGTGCCCCGTGGAAGCCACGAAGCCTGGGCCGGAGACCAGGCCGGGGCATCCAGTGCTGATGGTCACTGGTTGTCGTGTGTCTTAGAGTGTGGTTGATTGTTTTAAAGTTTTGCAATGCGATTGTGCAAATATTTGTGTCCATATTCAGTAGGAAAACACATTTTTCCTTCTCATCATTGTGCTTGTTTGAGGTTAAGTCACTCAGTCCCCAGAAACAGGGTTAACATGAGGCAGGCCAGGCGGCTGCCGGCCTTCCTGGTGACCGGACTCCAGGACAGCGAGTGGCCTGGCCAGACCCCGAGTGGACCAGTTGGGGCCACGGGCCAGGGAATGAACAGCTCCACCTGGGGGGCAGGTGGCGGCATCCTAGAAGGAGGAGAGGGTGTCTGGGCAGAGGGCACCGAGGAAGCAAACTCGGAACCTACTGCTTCCGGGCAGCATGGAGACTGGGCAGAGGGTGCCTGGAGGGGACGCTGGGGTGTGGCCGGAAATGGGGTCCCAGAGGTGCCTGGGGAAGGTGGGAGCCCTTCTGAGCCTTTGGTTGCAAGAGGGATATCCTGGCCTTGGTGGGACCTTTGAGGTCGTTCAATCCAGCCTCTTGAGGTGTGATCACTGGGACTCAGCACTTCTTTTACATTAAACTTTCTTATTTTGAGATAATTGTAGATTCACATGCAGTTTTAAGAACTAATACAGGTGGGAGGGGATGGAGGGGATGGGTAAATTCACAACTAATGGGTGCAGAGCGCACTGGGGGATGGGCATGCTTGTAGCTCTGGCTTGGGTGGTGCAAAGGCAATATATGTGACCAAAGTGTTTGAACCCCCATAATATTCTGAAATTTAAAAATAAAAAAATAAAATACTACAATAGTAAAAAGAATTAAAAACAAAAAAGAAATAATATATAGCCATCTCTTGGACCCGGTTTCCCCCATTGGCAACACCCTGCAAAACTAGCACACTGTGACAAGGAGGGTACTGACGATGATGCCATCAGGACACAGAATATGCCATCAGCACAAGGTCCCTCCCACTGCCTTTATATGCGCTCATCTCCCTCCCACCTCCTGGCAAGCACCGATTTGTTCTCCATTTCTATAATTTGTCATTTCAAGAATTTTATATAAATGCAACCATACAATGTGTTACCTTTTGAGATTGCTTTTTTTTCCCCCACTCAGCATAATTCCCTGAAGAGTCTCCCAAGTTGTTTTGTGTCTCCATAGTTGGTTCCCTTTCCTTCCGTGGTATGGACGTATCACAGTGAGTTTAACCATTCACTTGTCGAGGGACATCTGGGCTGTTTCCAGTTTGGGGCTATCACAAATAAAGCTGCTATAAACACTTGTGTACAGGTTTTTGTGTGAACATAAGTTTTCGTTTGTCCGGGAAAAATGCCCAGGCGTGCAATCGCTGGGTCGTATGGCGGTTGCATGTTTAGATTTTTAAGACGCTGCCGAACTGTTGCGCAGAGTGATCGCACCGCTTCACGCTGCCGCCCCGACGCAGTTCCTCAGCGTCCTCGCTAGCGTTTGGTGTTGTCGCTGTGTTTTACTTTTGCCGTTCCGTTTGGCGTGTAGCGATAGCTCACGGCTGTAATTTGCCTTCCCCCAACGGCCAACGATGTTGAAGATCTGAAAAGCTCTTACGAGCTTAGCTGCCGTCTCCGAATCCTTTCCAGTGAAAAGTCTTTTGAGTCTTTGGCCTATTTTCTAATGGGATTGGCTTTTTTAATGTTGATTTTTAAGAGTTCTTCGTATATTTTAGATACTAGTGCTTTGTTGGGTAAGTGGTTTGCAAATATTTCCTCATGTTCTGTAGCTTGTCTTTTCATCCTCCTAATGGGTCTTTCACAGAGCAAAAGCTTTCAATTCTGATGGAGTCCAGGGGATCAGTTTTTCCTTCTATGGAACAAGCCCTGTCTCTCTTTCCTGCCAGAATGTGGCTGCCCTGGCGGGGGTGGAACCCGGGCTGAGAGGAGGTGGTGGTGGCTTAGGCTGTCGCCCCAACCCAGCGCATGTGCTGGCATCTCAGGGCCATCCGCACCTGGCCATGTGGTCTGCTGACCTCTGACCTCAGTGAGCCCAGTCCCCAGAGGGCAGGGGAAGTGAGTCAGCGCCTGCCTGCACACGTTGGCTCATCGAGGCCTTACCGTCGAGGTAGGAAGTGAGAAGACGGAGGCTGGGTTTGCCTCGGTCTCCCAGCACACCCGGGAGCCCAGTGTGGAGTCACCAGGCAGCCCCTGCAAGCTCCTGGGGGGGAGTTGGGATCACTTACTGTTGGATGTGCAGGACCCTAACCCTCAGAGTTCCTGACCCGGGGCATAAGGACCACGCAGAATAACAACAGCCGCAAAGATATGACAACCCCTGTGGTTGTGACCAAGCACTTGCCGTGTCCCAGGGGCTTTTCTGAACTTCCCCCGTGTGCCCCATATAACTCCTACAGGAACCTATGAAATGAATGTCCTCATCTTCCTCATGTAAAAGCTCAGGCATCTGGGGCCCAGAGAGGTGAAGTAATTTGCTCAAGGACACACAGCTTATAGGTGGTGCAGTCTCAGCTGCGGGCTGCAGAGGCTGAGCAGCAAGCCAGGGTGACCCAGGGTTCATTGTCCCAGTGCGGACACTTTGCGAGGGACACGGTGCAAGACTGAAAGAAGTCCAGGCGCCCAGGCAGGCACGTGAAGGTCTGTGCATTTCAGGGATCCGTGTTACAGAATCTCGACGATTAAGATTCCAGCCCGGGCCAGGTGAGGTGGCTCATGCCTGTAATCCTAGCACTCTGGGAGGCCGAGGCGGGAGGATCGCTCAAAGTCAGGAGTTCGAAACCAGCCTGAGCCAGAGCGAGACCCCCGTCTCTACTAAAAATACAAAGAAATTAATTGGCCAACTAAAAATATATAGAAAAAATTAGCCAGGCATGGTGGAGCATGCCTGTAGTCCCAGCTACTTGGGAGGCTGAGGCAGGAGGATCGCTTGAGCCCAGGAGTTTGAGGTTGCTGTGAGCTAGGCTGACGCCACGGCACTCTAGCCCGGGCAAAAGAGAGAGATTCTGTCTCAAAACAACAACAAAAAAAGGATTTGTTCTGTAAAATTTGGATTCCATCAAAAGGCCGCACTCAAGGATCCAGAAGGCCACGTGTGGCCCCAAGACCACAGGCTCCCCACCCCTGGTTTATCCACTGGGCATTTAGAACAATGTTGGGCCCCCGCTGGCCCATTCCCCGCCTGTTCTGCGCTCCCCATGACCACCGCTGCCTTGTGGCGTCCTTCACTGGCATCTTGGTGCGTTTGACCGCTGGCAGGCCATGTCTGGAGGTCAGAGGGAGGAGAGGATGAGGCCTTTCTCCCCCTCCTGGGCCACAGCTCCTGCTGGGAGGTTCCTCCTGGCGTCAGCTCCCGTGGGCCCCCAGGGCACCCTCTCCTCTCCTCATTCCTTCAGCGCCAGGGCTGGAAACAGCCTCCACCTGCTGCTCTCCCCTGCTGCTCCTTAACCCGCCTCTCCTCTGTGAGCCGTGCCCTTGCTTAAACCACCTGGGGTAAATGCTGCTTTTGCTGGGACCCTGGCTACGACAGATAGATATTATTTTTGCCGCCTTACAGAATTGGAAACTGAGGCTCAGAGAGGTGATTAACCATGCCCAGGGCCACACAGTGAGTAATGACAGAGCCTGGGCTGAGTGCAGACCCCTGGCTTGGAGCCTATGTGGCTGGCGTCTGAAGGGTTTTCGGCTGTTCTCTCAGGGGCTGGGACTGGGGTTAATATGAAGGTGACCCAGGGGATCCAGAAGGCAGCTGACCCCTGGGCTCCCCAGAGAGCACGCCGGTGGCTGTCCCGGCTCTCGGGGTGACCATGAGCATCTGCGTCTTCCTCCTAGTCCGTGGTGAGAGCTGAGCGTGTTCCCCGGGCGTGGCAGGAAACCTCAGTGTGTGTCTGCTCCTCAGGTCACGTGAGGCTGCAGGAAGCCGCCGGGAGGCTCAGGAGAGGCCCCTGCCCCAGCCCTGGCGGTGGCCTGACCTTTCATTTCCTTCCCTTCCTCTCCAAATGAGCAGATGTGGCCAGTGCCTGCTGTGTGCCGGGCTGTCCTGATGCTGTGTGGGTGAGGGGCGCTGTGGCAGCACATGGCCGGGGAGGACACAGGTCTTGCGGCTAGAAGACTGGGCCGAGTCCCTTGTTGTGTGACCCACCCACTGTCAGCCACACCTGCTAATTCCACAAGTTTGTCCTTCCATTTATTTGTCTATTCATTGGTTGATTGAGTCATTGAAAAGTAGTTAATGAGCTTTTATTGTTGCCTGAACATAGGAAAACTGCTTTGCAAATCTAAAGATTTGTGCAGAACTTGGTTCTCTGAGGAGCAAGTCTCACTATCCCCCGCCCCCCACTGCTGCCTGGAGCCTTCTGGGGGTCTCCTAACCCCCACTTGGCCAAGAAGGCCTTTGGTGCCACTGGAAGACTGGGTGAAAGCCTGTAGGCTCAGAGGGCTCTGTGCCCTGGGAGGGCCCTGGGACCCCACCCAGTCCCTGTGGTCAGGGAGACAGGCCAGCAACGTGCAGCGACTCACCCAGGGCCACACAGTGCTGGGCAGAATAAAGACCCTCTGTCCAAAGAAGTCCACATCCTAATCCCTGTGGCCTGTGCATGTGTGACCTTGTATGTGCTTATGACCAGAGGAACTTTGCCGATGTGAGTAAGGATCTTCAGAGAGGGAGATGGCCCTGGACTATCACAAGGTCCTTATTAGAGGGGGACAGGAGGGTCAGAGTGAGAAAAGGGCAAAATGACAATAGAAACAATAAGAAAGAAAGGCTGGAAGATGCCACCCCTATGGCTCTGACGACAGGCAGGGGCCACAAGCCAAGGAATGCAGGCGTCCTCGGAGGCAGGAAAGGCAACAGGCAGGCAGATCCCCCTGGAGCCCCAGAGGAAGTGCAGCCCGTGCGGCTGCGGACGCCCCTCCTCCTGACTGGCAGATCTGATCTGTGAGAGAAGGTAGTAGCTGTGCAGCACTTTGTGGGGTGAAGGCAAAATAAGGTTTTCTGAATGACGGGACAGGTGCGTGTATTTCCCCCGCGTGTGCTCGGCTCTCCTTTTGCATTTTAGCTTCTCAGACTCCACCTTTCTCTCAGAGCTCAGGCTGGCGGTGCCACTTAACACGTCGTGGGGGTCAGGGAGGGGGGTCCCTCCTCACACCTGGCCATCACGGGTAGATTGTGGAGCACAATAAACAGGAGGAGCTGTTGAATGTGCCTTCCTCACCTCCTCCTCCTCTCCCCTTCTAGAATGAAAAACCTTGAAAGCAGAATCTGGCTTTCAGCTCTGTATCCTTGAGGGACAGCACAGGGCTTGGTGCATAGTAGGTGCTTGGTGAATGACTGGCAAAACATGGATGTACATTGCAGATTCATATAAGTGCATCACCTGTGCACGACACCTGTG